>WNWK01009617.1:0-75444 GCA_009830355.1 Cherax destructor | reverse complement strand
AGCCCCAAGCACAGTGTCTACCTACTAGGCCCCGGGGGCCCTATGTCTGCCCTTATAAAATTCATATGCCCACGCTTGCTCTTCATGGTACTCTGCCTTGAAAAAAAAACTGAAAGATAAACTGCAAATCACCCAGAACAAAATGGTAAGATTCATCCTGGACCTGGACCCAAGAGCACATGTAGGCCAGGATGAATTATAACAATTGGATATGCTGAATACTGAAGACAGAGTAAAACAACTTAAGCTAAATCAAGTTTATAAAATTGCTCACAAACAGTGTCCAGAATATCGTGATGCCAATTTTGTCAAGGCTGAGAACCAAAGCAGTCATAGTACTAGGGGGAGACAGCACAACTTTGTAGTACCCACAGTCAGTGGCCAGGCTTCAAACACCTTTTATTGTACAGCAATAAAGGAATGGAACAGACTGCCTGCACATGTCAAAGCCAGTCAGAGCATGAGCCAGTTCAAGAAGAGAGCCAAAAGGTACCTAATGAATGTAGCGACAGAAAGGGAGGAGAATGATTTTTTATTTTTTTAGGTAACATACATGTAAATCTAAACTCTTTTTACCTTATTCCTAGTATACATATATCCTTTATAATATAATAACATATATATCCTACAATGTATAATATTAAGGTACTAAAAGGACCCCAATGGAAATAAGTCACTCTGAATGACTTTTTGGGTTATCCTAGGTTCTCTACACATATGCTGCTATGTATGATAATCTATGTAAATGTATTTGTGTATACCTGAATAAACTTACTTACTTACTTACTTACTCTTTGCATGCAACAGTGGTGGTAGTGGTGTTTGTGGTGGTAGTGGTGTTTGTGGTGGTAGTGGTGCTAGTGGTGGTAGTGGTGTTTGTGGTGGTAGTGGTGTTTGTGGTGGTAGTGGTGTTTGTGGTGGTAGTGGTGTTTGTGGTGGTAGTGGTGCTAGTGGTGGTAGTGGTGCTAGTGGTGGAAGTGGTGTTTGTGGTGGTAGTGGTTGTAGTGGTGCTAGTGGTGGTAGTGGTGCTTGTGGTGGTAGTGATGAGTGTGGTGTTAGTGGTGTTTGTGGTGGTAGTGGTGCTAGCAGTGGTAGTGGTGCTTGTGGTGGTAGTGGTGCTTGTGGTGAAAGGGGTGCTTATGGTGGTAGTGGTGATTATGGTGGTAGTGGTCCTTGTGGTGGTAATGGTGCCTGTGGTGTTAGTGGTGTTTGTGGTGGTAGTGGTGCCTGTGGTAGTAGTGGTGTTTGTGGTGGTTGTGATGGTGATAGTGGAAGTGATGTCTGTGGTGGTAGTGGTGCTTGTGGTGGTAATGGTGCTTGTATTGATAGTGGTGTTTGTGGTGGTAGGGGTGCTTGTGGTGGTAGGGGTGCTTGTGGTGGTAGGGGTGCTTGTGATGGTAGTGGTGCTTGTGGTGGTATTGGTGCTTGTGGTGGTAGTGATGGTGATGGTGGGAGTGATGTTTGTGGTGGTAGTGGTGTCTGTGGTGATAGTGGTGCTTGTGATGGTAGTGGTGCTTGTGGAGGTAGTGGTGCTTGTGGTGGTAGTGGTGTTTGTGGTGGTAGTGATGGTGATGGTGGGAGTGATGGTGATGGTGGGAGTGGTGTTTGTGGTGGTAGTGGTGTCTGTGGTGATAGTGGTGCTTGTGATGGTAGTGGTGCTTGTGGTGGTATTGGTGCTTGTGGTGGTAGTGGTGCTTGTGGTGGTAGTGGTGCTTGTGGCGGTAGTGGTGCTTGTGGTGGTAGTGGTGCTTGTGGTGGTATTGGTGCCTGTGGTGGTAGTGGTGTTTGTGGTGGTAGTGGTGCTTCTGGTGGTAGAGGTGTTTGTGGTAGTAGTGGTGGTGATGGTGGGACTTGTGCTTGTGGTAGTAGTGGTGCTTGTGGTGGTAGTGGTGCTTGTGGCGGTAGTGGTGCTTGTGGTGGTAGTGGTGTTTGTGGTAGTAGTGGTGCTTATGGTGGTAGTGGTGCTTGTGGTTGTAGTGGTGGTGGTAATGCTGGTGGTGGTAGTGGTGCTTGTGGTGGTGGTGATGCTTCTGGTGGTAGTGGTGCCTGTGGTGGTAGTGGTGCTTGTGGTGGTATTGGTGCCTGTGGTGGTAGTGGTGCTTATGGTGGTAGTGGTGCTTGTGGTGGTAGTCGTGGTGATGGTGATGGTTGTTAATGAACGAGACACAAGTACAACACTTGAGAATGTTCACTGAGAGACGTTTCACCAAGCAGGAGGCTGCCAGTTGAATACAGAGACATGAGACCGGCCTTTTATAGCAGAGTCAGTGGAAGGAGTGGAGGAATACAGCAAGAATAGACGTGGCTACATTTGTTCTGGGCCCACTAATGATGGTGGTTACGATGCTGTCATGATGGTCGTGGTGGTCGTTCTATTATGGAGTTAGGAGTGGTGGTGGTGGTAGAGGTTATAATAGTTATTATATTTTTAGCTAAGTGTTAAACTCCATGAGGAGTCTATAATGCGACTGAGAAATGGGAGAAAAATAATTTTATCAGAGAGAGATAGAGATAGAGATATAGAGATAGAGACATGCAGATAGAGAGATACAGATAGAGAGATAGCGATATATAATATATATATATATATATATATATATATATATATATATATTATATATATATATATATAGAGAGAGAGAGAGAGAGAGAGAGAGAGAGAGAGAGAGAGAGAGAGAGATTGATAGATAGATAGACAGAGAGAGAGAGAGAGAAAGAGAGAGAGAGAGAGAGAGAGAGAGAGAGAGAGAGAGAGAGAGAGAGAGAGAGAGAAGAGAAGGAAGCCCAAAACTGGGAGGCTGATACAGAAAGAAAACTGGCATCAGGAAGAGTGAGCTCCGAATGCTGATGGTTTTGGGTCAAGGACTGAAAAGGACATTCATCTGATAAAATTATTCTACCTCTAAATCGTTAGCATGATATTGTTTCTGTTAGCAATCATAAGAAAGCTGACCTGTTTGTTGAACATTTTGTTGCCAAGATACAAGCCCATGATCCAGTTAGGAAACCTCCTTCGCTATCCGCAAGAAGTCAAAGTGTCAGAGGTGTCAATACGACAGGATGAAGTGTATCTCCTCCTTAAATCCCTTCATCAAGATAAGGCTGTCAGCACAGATAATGTGAGCACAGGATTGCTGAGTAGATGTGCAGAACAGCTAGCATGACCTTTAACTCGCATTTATCAGCACTAATTAGACGGTGTAAACGACCTTCTCTGTGGAAAGAGGCATATGTAGTCTCTTTCCACAAAATGAAGAATAGAACGAAAGTCAGCAACTATAGGTCAGTGTCACGTCTGTCAAAATTCTTGAGCTAGTAATCTCACGGCAAATGAAAGCATTTTCCGACTACCATGTGTGTGTTTTTGTGACCGTCAATATGGGTTCAGAAAACGTCACTCTTCTGCTGATGTGTTAAACCTCTCCACTATGTGGCACCTGTCGCTGGATGAATCCAAGATCAGTTGTGTAGTAACACTACAGATTGCAGATGCTTTTGACCGAGTATAGGACCAGGGACTCTTGGTAAAACTGCAAACTCTGGGAGTGTCTGGCTCTGCACTACACCTACCATAAAGGTTGATCTCTAAGAGTAGTTCGCAATGGGACAGAGTCGACAAGACATTCAGTCGAGAAAACACAAATGATGATGGTCTTTAGGCACCATGGTTGTAATCCTGAAGCAGTGGTAAGAATTAATGGGAGAGTGGTGGAACTCGGGAATAAGGTGGATTGCCTACAGGTGAAATTTGATACCTTACTGTACATGAAGAACCACGATGTAAATCTTGCAAGCAAGGCAGCCAATAAATTAACAACATTAAGGCGTATTTCGAACGTGCTTGACAGTAAAGGTTTCCAAACCAAGTACGAGGCATAAGTGCGCTCACATCTTGAGTATGCTCCACTGTCTTTGATTGCCTGCCCCTCCTCTCATCTACGAGCAAAATACAGAATAGAAAACCGAGGAACATGACTTTACTCTAGCCTGGACCCGGCCTGGGTAGATGTCAGATGTCATTGTTGTGTACAAAGTCAATATTGTCAAGGGACAACGCTTGATTCAACTTCGCGGACAGCGAGAAGACACCTTCTATACATCAAGAATGGGAAGCGAACAACAACTACATTATAGCTGTACCCTTCTTAAGAACATCAGTTCATCTGAGATCATTCATTAATTGAATGACTCGAATGCGGAGTATGGTCGAACAGCATAACGACATCGATGAAGTAGTCAGTTAACCAAATGAAATCGCTGGCCAAGAGACGGTTCCAACTTCATATTTTCCCTATTTGTGTTTTATAACACTAAAAAGGCTTTTAAACAAGCTGAGGTCGGTGAGAGCTCTTGTAAATAAACGTAAGAACTTTTATCCTAAACTTGTAGAGAGAGAGAGAGAGAGAGAGAGAGAGAGAGAGAGAGAGAGAGAGAGAGAGAGGAGAGAGAGAGAGAGAGAGAGAGAGAGAGACATAAAGAGACAGAGAGTTCAAGAAATCATTGTGTGAAATAAAACATATAAAATATCATAGAGCAAATTAGTAAAATAAAACGCAAAATAAAGAGACAAATATTTGCCCTGATAATGCAACACTGCTCCCATACCCAACTGAGAGGAAGTTGGAACATTGTGTTGCGCATTTTGTGGGAATGAATAAAAGGTTTCCATGGCAATCATGTCGATTTATTTATGAAAGTTTACATAAACTGGTTTGGCACATATTGACATGCTGACAGACACAGAAAGACAGGCTCTCTCTCTCTCTCTCTCTCTCTCTCTCTCTCTCTCTCTCTCTCTCTCTCTCTCTCTCTCTCTCTCTCTCTCTCTCTCTCTCTCTCTCTCTCTCTCTCTCTCTCTCTCTCTCTCTCTCTCTCACACACACACACACATACACACACACACACACACACCACACACACAAACACTCACACACATACACACGCACACACACATACACACGCACACACATACACACACCACACACACACAAACACACACACACACACGCACACACACACATACAAATACACACCACACACACACACAAACACGCACACACACATGCACACACGCACACACACATACACACACTCGCACACACACAAAAATACAAATACACATACACCACACACACACACACACACACATACATACAAATACACATACACACCACACACACAACCAAATACACATACACACCACACACACACACACACACACACACACAAACACGCACACACACACATATATACACACCACATATATACACACACACATACAAATTCATATACACACTCACACACACACACACGCACATTCACACACACATACACACACAAAACAAAGGTCCGCCCAAGTTAAAATATACTCAATAAAACACCTTTATGTTAATGTAAAACATTTTGGTGAACCTAAAATACATCCATACATGTAGTTTTCTGTATATATGAAAAATATGCAGATATAGATAGCTAGATATCTAGAGAGAGAGAGAAAGAGAGAGAGAGAGAGAGAGAGAGAGAGAGAGAGAGAGAGAGAGAGAGAGAGAGAGAGAGAGAGAGAGAGAGAGAGAGAGAGAGAGACAGACAGACAGACAGACAGACAGACAAACAGACAGATGTGAAAGACTTACATGCTCGGCAGATAAATCATAGACAGACAGGCAAATTAGACAGACAGACATACAGACTGATTTTATAGACAGACACAATGACATACACAATTGTCAACGAAGATCCATTAGATATCGTATTCAATTTCTCACTATTGTACAAAGGGGAAACATAGAAACATAAGTCATATATCACAAGGCATTTCCAAGATCATTCACATGAGTGATGACTGACAGCATTTCAGTATCATTGATTAAGAGACGTCAATGACAGCATTTATAGGTCATTTCTCATGCCACCATTGACATCATCTCAAAACCATTTGAAAGAGACAGCGACAACGCCATTTAAAGGTCATTTTCTTTTGTGAATCAAGTGACGCGTTTCAGTATTATTTTACGATGGTCAAGCAATGTCATCTTTTCATTATTATTATTATTTTATTATTCTAGAGGAGCGATAAGTCCGTAACCATCATACACACTGACGTCTGCTTCATTTATGAGGTACCACGACGTACTAGTACGACGTACTAGTACGACGTACTAGTACTACCCTACAGTTTCGTGTTATCACTTTCCTTGGATAACAAAAGCCACAATTCCTGGTTAGAACAATTCACACATAACTCCTACATCATGAACAGTGTTTCGATCACTTCACAAATAACTGAGGCGTTAGAGGCAAAATTTTAGATGACGTTTCGCTCCAGTTGCTTGATTATGTTGAGGTTTCCTCTGCAAGGCGAGGGGTTATTTATGAACCTTAAGGTGGGTTCACTCTGGCATCTGCTGCCAGCGATTAATAAAAGTCACATTAGTTGCACTCGTCTACTTTTACCTAACAATAAAAGTTATTCCAAATCTGCCAGAATTTTCAAAGAAGTCTTTAATAAAATATTGCAATAATTTATTGTTCAGCATCTTTTCAGTGAGGTCAACATTATTTGTGTAGGATATTTTGTGCACAAGTGAATGTAATTAACAACAATTCAAATAAGTTTCGCCTGCTGAATTTTCCGTTTACAATACACAAATTAAATATAATGTAAAATGTTTGCCAGGTAACATATTAACAGAAGTGCTGAATTTTTATTGGTAATTAATTGTCTCTCCCATATGTGTGTGTGTGTGTGTGTGTGTACTCACCTAATTGTACTCACCTAATTGTGGTTGCAGGTGTCGAGACTCAGCTCCTGGCCCCGCCTCTTCGCTGTCTGCTACTGGGTCTCTGCTCTCCCTGCTCCATGAGCTTTATCATACCTTGTTTTAAAACTATGTATGGTTCCTGCCTCCACTATATCTTTCTCTAGACTATTCCACTTCCTGACTACTCTGTGGCTGAAGAATTGCTTCCTAACATCCCTCTGACTCATCTGAGTCTTCAGCTTCCAGTTGTGTCCCCTTGTTTCTGTGTTCCCTCTCTGAAACATCCTGTCACTATCTACCTTGTCAATTCCCCGCAGTATTTTGTATGTCGTTATCATGTCTCCTCTGACCCTTCTTTCCTCCAGTGTTGTTAGTCCTATTTCCCTCAATCTTTCTTCATAAGACAGACCCCTGAGTTGTGGAACTAACCTTGTCGCAAACCTTTGCACTTTCTCTAGTTTCTTTAGGTGCTTGACCAGGTGTGGGTTCCAGACTGGTGCTGCATATTCTAGTATGGGCCTGACGTACACGGTATACAGTGTCTTGAACGATTCCTTGTTAAGGTAACGGAACGCTAATCTTAGGTTTGCCAGTCGCCCATATGCTGCCGCAATTATCTGGTTGATGTGTGCCTCCGGAGACGTGCTTGGCGTTATACTCACTCCAAGGTCTTTCTCCTTTGCCGAGGTTTGTAGCCTTTGTCCGCCTAGCTTGTACTCTGACAGCGGTCTTCTTTGCCCTTCTCCGATCCTCATGACTTTGCATTTGGAGGGATTGTGTGTGTACTCACCTAATTGTACTCACCTAATTGTGTGTGTGTGTGTGTGTGTGTGTGTGTGTGTGTGTGTGTGTACTCTTCTAATTGTACTCATCTAGTTGTGGTTGCAGGGGTCGAGTCATTACTGTGCGTGTGTGTGTGTATGTGTACAGATTTTTGGGCCTTTTTTAGATATTGATATAATTTGTCAGGTGTGAACTCCATACATAGCTATGGGGCTTTTCTTCCAACCATATTATTGTAACTCTGATGTATCTTTATGGTTTAAAAAAATGTTATCTTTAATTGTTAAGGTGTCTGAACGAAACTTTTAGGTTATTCGACTTCGTGTGTGCTGCCAATGTTCAGCTGTTTACATGCATTTCTAGTGATATGTGTGTTGTAATGATTACTCCCAGTTATTTCCTACGTCTCTCGTTCTATCCATTCACATTCAGAACATTTTATCTGCATCACGCATGCCACTCACTGTACCTTGAGCGTCATGACCATGTCTACTCCTTTCTCTAAACTCTCTTGAACAGTCTTACGTGTACGAGTAGGTATGAATTCCGTGCTGGTTATGTAAACGCCAGTCCTTGTAGTGGATATTGTCTAGAAGACAACCTTGTTGACGTATTTTAAGACTATTATTATTTTTGCAAATGTTGCATATGCCATCAATCTCTTCATCTATGTGGCCCTTATTTGCCAGATCCTAGACGAAAATTTATTTATATATATATATATATATATATATATATATATATATATATATATATATATATATATATATAGTCGTGCTGAATAGGTAAAAATTTGCTATTTTGGCTTAAATAGCAACGCTCTTCATGACGAATAAGGCAATCGAAAATTTTTGTATGCAATATTTTCGCAAAAATTATTCTGAACCTCACGAAAAAATATATTTTATTTTGTTTGTTTATTATTAATTTATCTAAAATATATTTAGTTGGATTAGGCTAAATTAAATTGTGATTGTTATAATAAGGTTAGGTAAGTTTTCTAAGGTTCTTTTGGTAAAAATTATTAATTTTACATTAATGTAAATGAAAAAAATATATCTTTAAACGTATAAGGGAAAATTTTAGAAAGGACTTAATTTTAAATGAGTTCCTTATAATTGACCAGTTTTACCTATTCGGAACACACACACACACACATATATATATATATATATATATATATATATATATATATATATATATATATATATATATATATATTTATATATTTATTTTTATTTATATGTGTGTGTCTGTATAGTGCCGAATAGGTAAAATTGGTCAATTAGCAAGAATTCATTTAAAATTAAGTCCTTTCTAAAATTTTCTGCTAATTGACCAGTCTTACTTATTCGGCACGACATATATATATATATATATATATATATATATATATATATATATATATATATATTGGAATGACATGCAGTATAATATATATGACTTTTTACAGTTTTATTTATTTATTATAAATTGTTTTGTCTTCATCGATTGTTTCCAGTTTTCTCTTGATTAATTGTCCAGAGGGATTGTATGACAGTAGATAGAAAACGATCGTCTGTGCGTAGGAAGAGAGAAAGTTGATAAATAGTCAGGTTTATAGGTAGGTAGGCTGATGGATAGGTAGGTTGATAGGTAGGAAGGTTGATAGGTGGCCAAATAGGTAAAATGATAGGGAGGCAGACAACTTGACCGGCAGGTAGGCAGGGGGTGTAGGGAAGTAGGTAAACAGAGACATGAGTAGGTTACGTAAGTAGGAAGGCCTGAGGAGCTGGTCTCACCAGGACCCTAAAATAAAGACTAGAGTAAAAGGAAAGATAAAGTGAGGACATGGTGGGCGGCGATAACCAGATCCCGGGAGAGAGACGTCTTGATGCACCACACTGTTGTGTCCCTCGATATGCATCGCTGATGGCTGCCCTGTGGGAGACAAACACCACTGATTACTGGGAACCAGTAATCCTTATTAACAATTGATAATCAGGAGACCTATAAATAAATTACCAGTGATGGAATAATCAAAGTGCATAAATTATCAGACTGAGCAGAGCGTCAGAAAAAAATAGCCAATAAATAATCAGATCTTGAAGTTACTCAGAAATATTATAAATAAATTATAAACTTAAGACGGTAATCGTCATGAAATCATTGACTGAATTAGCAGTGAAAATTAGTAAGCAAGAATATATTAAATGCGCACTGGCAAAAAAAAAAATTGTAATTAAAAACCATTCACACACATACAAGAGTGGCATTGTACACAACAGCACACTCTAAATAGATTGAAAAATGATATTGAAGTTAAGAAGGCTTTTATATTGTTAACGTTTCGCTTTGTGAAGGGCGAAACGTTGATAAATATATACTCACAGGAAAACGCTGAGAGTGAAATAATGATTAAGGTGTAGCCAGAACGAGACCTTAATTGCTCCACATTGATAACTTCAAAACATAATGAAATATTTATAAATTTCTACACAGAGTGAAACGTGCGAGGACACTGAAAATTGCCGAAATATAGGAAACTAGGTGCGTTTCCATCGCTGCGAGATCCGACAAAGGTATCCCAGAATTGCATAACTCTAGTGCTCTGTACTTTAGTAAACGTGAAAGGAATAGTGCAGAGTGTGGCATAAGCTTCTAATGTAGTTAAATATTGACATGAAGATCTCAAACAAATCGGATGGCGTATTTACAAGTTATCACATGGAAACTAATATCCCAATTTCTTCAATAAATAATGGTATGCATGAACTAGTCTATATAGAATTAGTCTGTATAGAAATAGTGTATATAAAAATGGTCTATGTAAAATTGAAGGCACCTGCACGTGACAATTCTCACAAAAACCTTCACACACTACTAGTTGACCAGGGTTCAAAATCTGATACCGATTTGATAAGGTTTTCAGAAGTTACAGGTACGAAATCCTTGGAGAAAGTTAAAAGAAGAAGACGATAACAGAGCAGCTTACAATATGCCGGCTCAGGCGTTAAGTTGTATAAAGTTCACTAAGTTCGTGAAAATTCAATAACTCTCAACAAACGTGGAATTTGCAACATTTCTCAATTTTCTTAAGCACTTCAATTTTATTTACAATTCCCTACAGTCTTACAAAACATATTTGGATTTGTGTTTTTTTTTTAAGGAGGTCCAATTCGATAAATATAACTGGCACACACAAAACCAGTTTAGTTAACAATTATAAATTTACACAGCTCATCGTGAAAACAAAGCTTTATGTTAATGAAGCTCATTAACAGTAAAAGTTTGAGGTCTAACAGAAATGGCATTCTCCAGTAAATGCTCTGAATCCAGTAGTCTAAATTTATTGAGTGTCATCTTTTTTATGGAATGTATCAACTTTAATATTTTGAATCCGATAAGACGAGGCATTCTTTAGATATTGAGAGAAAATATTACTATTAAATTAATAAAGAGGAAACATATGACTTTTGCAGTTCAATAACAATGCAAATCTCACTTTGAGGAAAACACATTAGGGTTGACAGCTTAAAACCAATCAGAGGCGCCATTCTCCAGTAATCACAAAAATAACAAAGACTGCAAGTTTTATATACTAATTTAGTACATTGATCAATTTGCTTGCACACAAACTAAACGTTATGGGTTCTATCCTGGTCATAAGATACATGAACCATAAAATATTGAAGCCATTCAGGAGATGTTGACTCGGATACATTTAACGTAAAATAGCGGGAACAAAAACTTAACACTATTTTACAGAAAAAAATGACAGACGTGAGCTTAAACACTGAATTTCACTCTCTGTTGTCATCGAATTAGAAGGCATCTTGTTTTTTAAATGCTTGAGGTAAAGCAGCAGAGGGTTTTGGAAGTTATCGGACTCATTCCAGGATGCCGGGAATGGGTCCTGTAATTTTGGTTAAAGGAACACGAAGTCGATCTGATGAGACCTCTTGTCATGTGAGAGATCAAAACGAAAAGTTGGTGGAATAAAAAGGATCAGACATCTACCTATAGATCCTTCTTCAGAAATATATATGATTGACAAATTATAGACTGATTGAACAGGGTCATAACTTGTGGAGGAATGACTGAAGAATATTAGAAGTAAATGATGCTCAGTAGCAGGACAGTTATTATTATCAATGTTGTTGTTTTATCATTATTATTTTTTATTTTATTAGGTATCTATAATAACTCGAGAACGCCTCATAATATTGGCTTCAAAGATGCATCTTAATAATAATAATAATAATAGTAACAATAATATCTTTATTTCTAAATCAATGACATATTTATAGATAACCCTTGAAATCAATGACATATCTGCATATAGAAATCCCTGTTATGCAAAGCATTTCGGCAAACTCAGATCATTTTATCCCGGGATGCGACCCACACCAGTCGACTAACACCCAGGTACTCATTTTACTGATGGGTAAACAGGGACAGCAGGTGTCTTATGGAAACACGTCTTAATGTTTCCAGCCCTACCGGGGGATCGATCACCGGACCTCAGTGTGTGAACCGAGTGCGCTATTGGTCTACCTGGAATCTACCTGGAGGGTATTCCGGGGATCAATGCCCCCACGGTCCGGTCCACGACCAAGCCTCCCAATGGATCAGGGCCTGATCAACCAGGTTGTTACTGCTGGCAGCACGTAGTCCAACATACGAACCACAGCCCGGTTGATCCGCGCCGACTTTAAGTATCTGTCCAACTCCATCTTGAAGGCAGCAAGGGGTCTATTGGTAATTCCCCTTATGCATGGTGGGAGGCTGTTGAACAGTCTTGGGCCCCGGACACTTATTGTGTTTTCTCTTAGTGTACCAATGGTGCCTATACTTTTCATTGGGGGTATTTTGCACCGCCTACCCAGTCTTTTGTTTTCGTAAGGAGTGATTTCTTTATGCAGATTCGAGACCATTCCTTCTAGGGTTTTCCAAGTGTAGACTGTGGTATATCTCTCTCGCCTGTGTGCCAACGAGTACAAGTCAAATGGTATTGATTTATATTCAATAAGTAAATAATGCTTCTTCTGATAGGTTTTATAATAATAATAATAATAATAATAATAATAATAATAATAATAATAATAATAATAATAATAATAATAATAATAATAATAATAATAATAATAATAATAATAATAATAATAATAATAATAATAATAATAATAATAATAATAATAATAATAATAAAAATAATAATGTTTAGTGTAAGAAAGATGATACACCATAAATTCAGTCCGAGTAAGTGAAATTGCTAAAATAACAAAATTGGAATCATGGAATCAATGGAGAATGTTTTTTTTTCTGATCGGCTTCAAACTTTCACCATTGATGGGCATAATTAAAACACAGCTTGTCACTCACCTTGAACTGTATAAATTACAATTAATCAATTTTATTAAATAAATTGTTTCCCATGTAATAACTGAAGAATGCCTCTTTTGGACGTCTTTAAACCCTAAACGCTGGAGTAATTTAATTGGAATTATTTTTGTATTAATTTCGGGCTGTGTAGGTACCAGTTTGCCGAGTTATAATCAATTTTATTAAAATAGATTTAAAAAAATTAAAAAATAAAATATAATTTCTTAAAGGACTGTGGAGAATTAAAAATAGAATGTAAATGAGGAAAAAAAACTGAAAAAATATATAAATTCGCGTTTTTAAGTAAAATGAAGCTGTATAACCCTTGTGGTTTAGCGCTTCTTTTGATTATAATAATAATAATATAATAAGTAAAATGAATATAGACTTTCTTAGTTACGGAACATTCTCGGCAAATACTTTTTTTCATTCTCCATACTGTATGACCCCTGTGGTTTAGCGCTTCTATTTGATTATAATAATAATAATCCAAAATGTATGCTAATTACATGAACACGACTTATTGGATCGGTATCCAGGGCAAGATTAATGGGACTATATGGAAGCATTGGTGCCCTATAAGCAGCGATGCATAAGTCAATCCCATATTTTGTTTACGCCTTAAAACTGAAGAAAACATCTTTTGACCTGCTTCAAAATTTCAGCTCTGGAGTATCTTACTCAGAAGAACGTTGGTATATTTAATGGAGCAGATGCCATTTTGTTACTTTTAATTTAGGAATGGTATAGTTTATTTTGCATTATGAACCGTTTTGCCATGATGCTTAAGAGGGGCTCTTGATCCAAGGAGCCCGACATATGTTCACATTGCATGGACCGAATCTGCATACCTGTCATTCCAAAGTAGCTACATAACCCATACGAGTTCAGCGCCTTCCTTGGATTAAACTATAACATTTGTGATCAGCATCAATCTTCAGTCTTGTGTAGGAGAACATTTTGTTGTATTCTTTGCAGTCACTCGAAAATACATCTTCTGGCAACTTTTAACTTTAAGAACTGATGTATTTTTCTCACCGGAAGTAATTCCTTTGCATTTAGCTGTGCAAGTTTAAATGGGTCAGTTTTATCACTGAAATTAGTTTCTGTAGAATAATTAGTGAGTGATGAGAAATAAATCACAGTGTTTGACTTTATTAGGTTATGCTAGGTTAAATCAGCATAATGTGTGTAACATCCGTGTGCCCTCAAGACCATTGAAAAAAAAAATCGCATAGGTATGTGCATGAAGCTTAAATATAATTGTCTCAATTACTTTCTTACTTTCTTACTTTCTTACGTACTTACTTGTTGGACACTCCTATTTTTTTTAGATAAAGGTTTGGATTGATTTCGGTCTGCATAAATCCAAATTAATCTTTTTTTTTTTTAGGAATCTAGGAATTCTGAAATACTGCTTAATATGATATAATTTCTGAGTGTCGTATCTGATTAGCTTCAACCATTCAACGCATGACAACTTGATATCTTAATGCAACTTCTGAGAGCCTACTGCCTTAAAGTGCTGGTGTATTTTAGGAACCCAACATAGACTTAGCCCCTTCCCGCTTACCTGCCAGCCCATTCCAGTTATTTGCACCCTCGAAGTGCGCTCCTTCGTACAGTCTGAGCTCGGGGTTTTATAGTCAGAGTACGTTGTACAGAGTGATCCGTACTACTGTCACACCCTACAGACAGTTCTCGTCTGCTGACAGACATTTAGAAATAGATCTATTCCTTTCCTTCTCTCTATTTCTGTCTAAAGTGTTTTTCCTTCCTCTCACCCTCTTTCTTTCCTTCCATCCTTCCCACCCTTTTTCCTTCCCTCCCTCTCTTCCTCTCTTTTTTCTTGCCTCTCTCCCTCCCTGCCACCTTCGTTCCCTCCTCACCTGAGACAAGTACGGTGATCTTGGCCGGCGTGGCTAGGTGAGGCTCGCACTTGTACACGCCGGCGTGTGTCCAAGTGACGTTACTGATGCTGAGCGTACTGCTGTACCGGTGCTTGAGGATACGCAGAGGCTTGTTGGGGTAATAGTTGACCAAACTGCCGTTGTGGAACCAGAAGATATAGAGCGGTGGTTCTGTGGCGTGTTCCACCGTGCAGTGTAGGCGCAGTGTGTGACCTCGCTGGAAGTGCACCTCCGGGTGACCCTCGATCGTCGCTCGCGCCTCTGTGCACGGAGGGAGGAGTGAATGTGTGTGGGAGAAAGTGGAGGCTACATGGGAGAATATAAAGTGTACCAGGTAGTACATGGGAGAATGTTTGAGCATTTGGGAGGCGGGTAAATGGGTGTGTACATGTGGTAAACAAGAATATGTGGGTTACATGCGGGTTTCTGAATGTTTCTCACTGGGTAAGCATTGTGCATAACATTGTGGAAAGCATTGTGGATCACTAAAACCCCTAGGAGTTTAGCGCTCCACAATGAGCACAGAAATTATGTAAATGGATGTGTCGGGCTCTATCCAGCTGGACTGGATAGAGTCAAAGGAATAGAAGGTACTCAGGTTTAATCCAATTAAGGGGAGCGTTAATAACATTCCTTGGATGAAGAGCCCTTTACCAGAATCAGTACCCAACACCCCCACACCCAACCCTCACCCGAACCTCAACCCCTGACAACCAACCCTCACCCCCACACCCAACCCTGAAACCCCCACACCCAACCCTCACCCTCCACACCCAACCCTCACCCTCACACCCAAACCTCAACTCCCAACACCCAACCCTCACCCCCACACCACACCCTTACCCCCCACACCCAACCCTCAACCCCTCACACCCAACCCTCACCCCCACACCCAAGCCTCAACCCCGAACCCAACCCTCAACCCCCACACCCAAGCCTCAACCCCGAAACCCAACCTCAACCCCCACACCCAACCCTCAACCCCCACCCCCCTCACCCAAACCTCAACCCACGACACCCAACCCTCAACCCCCAAACCCAACCCTCACCCCACACCCAACCCTCAACCCCTTCACCCAACCCTCACCCCCACACCCAACACTCACCCCCACACCAAACCCTTCCCTCCACACCCAACCCTCACCCCCACACCCAACCCTCACCCCCACACCCAACCCTCACCACCACACCCAACCCTCACCCCCTACACCCAACCCTCACCCCCACACCCAACCCTCACCCCACACCCAACCCTAAACCCCTACTCCCATCCCTCACCCCCACACCCAACCCTCATCCACACACCCAACCCTCACCCCCACACCCAACCCTCACCCCCACACCCAACCCTCACCCCCACACCCAACCCTCACCCCCACACCCAACCCTAAACCCCTACTCCCAACCCTCACCCCACACCCAACCCTCATCCCCACACCCAACCTTCACCCCCACACCCAACCCTCACCCCCACACCCAACCCTCACCCTCAACACCCAACCCTCACCCCAACACCCAACCTTCACCCCCACACCCAACCCTCTCCCCCACATCCAACTCTCATCCCCCACGCCCAACCCTCATCCCCCACACCCAACCCTCACCCTCTACACCCAACCCTCACCCCCAGACCCATCCATCACCCTCCACACCCAACCATCACCCCCACCCAACCCTCACCCCCACACCCAACCCTCATCCACCACACCCCCTCACCCCCAACACCCAACCCTAACCCCCACACCCAACCCCAACACCAAACCCTCACCCCCACACCCAACCCTCACCCCCACACCCAACCCTCACCCTCCACACCCAACCCTCACCCCCACACCTAACCCTCATCCCCACACCCAACCCTAAACCCCTACTCCCAACCCTCACCCCCACACCCAACCCTCATCCCCACACCCAACCCTCACCCCCACACCCAACCCTCACCCCCACACCCAACCCTCACCTCTACACCCAACCCTCACAACCACACTCAACCTTCACCCCCACAGCCAACCCTCATCCCCAAAACCCAACCTCACCCTCCACACCCAACCCTCCCCTCCACACCCAACCCTCACCCCCAACCCTCACCCCCACACCCAACCCTCACCCCCATACCCTACCCTCACCCCCACACCTAACCCTCACCCCCACACCCAACCCTCACCCTCCACACCCAACCCTCACCCCCATACCTATCCATCACCTTCCACACACAACCCTCACCCTCCACACCCAACCCTCACCCCACACTTAACCCTAACCCTCCACACCCAACCCTCACCCCCACACCCAAACCTCAACCCCCACACCTAACCCTCACACCCACACCCTACCCTCAACCCCTACACCCAACCCTCACCCCCACACCCAACCCTCACCCCCAACACCCAAGCCTCTCCTCCACACCCAACCCTCAACCCCCACCCAGCCCTCACCCCCACACCCAACCCCAACACCCAACCCTCACCCCCACACCCAACCCTTACCCCCAACACCCAACCCTCTCCCTCCACACCCAACTCTCACCCCCACACCCAACCCTCACCCCTCCCAACCCTCACCCCCACACCTAGACCTTACCCTCCACACCCAACCCTCACCCCCACACCCAACCCGCCCCCCCACACCCAACCCTAAACCCCTACTCCCAACCCTCACCTCCACACCCAACCCTCATCCCCACATCCAACCCTCACCCCCACATCCAACCCTCACCCCCACACCCAACCCTCACCCCACACCCAACCCGCACCCCCACACCCAACCCTCACCCCACACCCAACCCTAACCCTCCACACCCAACCCTCACCCTCCATACCCAACCCTCTCTCTCCACACCCAACCCTCACCTGGCCCTGAGATTTACGTAAGGTCAAGCAATGACATAAATTGATTTACAAGATTACATCAATAGATATCAACGAAATTTGTCTGTATATGAATTTATTGGTTTGCTAGACAGAATATAATCCCCCTCCCTTTCTTTCCTCAGTATCCATCAAATAATATCTATATAGTTTTCTTCTATCTGTAACTCTCTTTACCCACTCGCATGCTATTTCCTTTCGTTCTCTCTCTCTCTCTCTCTCTCTCTCTCTCTCTCTCTCTCTCTCTCTCTCTCTCTCTCCTCTCCCCTTCCGTCAAACTCATTCATTCACACACTGTACCTCTCAACCTTACTCACTCTGGAGCAATAATACATACGACAGTGTTGTCTTGTAATTCATGTACCCGTGTGGTATGCAGGCTACTGCAGTGTTGTAATAAATTGTATATAATGTAATGAGTTTGTATTGTAATGTATAAATATTGTCAGCGCTAAAGTGGACGTGTATAAAACGGCATTTGAACATGTATTAGACGAATAACTGAGTGAGACATGTGGAGTGACTAGTAGTCGTTGTGATGGTGATGGAGCCAGGTTGAGTTAAGTAGTGTCTGTTAATCTCTTGTTGTAATGATTATGCCGTAGGATGTCTTGGAGATATTGTTATACTCTTAAGTTGACCCTGGCATGGGCATGGCCCTGGTATTTATGTGGTGCCTGTGTGAGTTGTGGCGAGTACAGAAGTAATAATAATAATACATGTATCTTTATTTCTACAAGCACACGTACCTGATATACAGTCCTAGCTGACATCAATGACATCTACTATATAGAAAGCCCCTTGTTATGCAGAGCATTTCTGGCAAATTAGGTCAATTTTGTCCCAGGATGCGACCCACACCAATCTACTAACACCCAGGTACCCATTTTACTGATGGGTGAATATTGTCAGCAGGTGTCTTAACGCTTTTCAATTCTACCGGGGGATCGACCCCCGAACCTCAGTGTGTGAGCAGAGTGCGCTAGCGAGGGAGCTACCTGTAGGCTGGAAGCCGGCATATGAGGGTGGGGTAATGGTGACCCACTGTCGCGGGTATGTGAAATTTTCAAATAGCCTAACTTTAATTAACTAGCAGTAGTGTACTAGTGTGTTACTTTGTAATATGTGAAATGTGTTGAAGGAAGGTTTTGTGCTGTATATATTATGTAGATTTTATGTACATTTTTCTAAAGATGAGTTTATCTGTCCTTCCTGATGATGGTAAAATATAAAGTACTGACCACCTGTTTAACATTTTGTGTAGAGGTTTACGAAGTATGAGTGGGCTTAGCGTGGTTAAATAACTTAATATTTACCCCTAGATAGGTATTTTAACCCCCAGGTCCTCCTTAACTTTGTAACCCCGTACAAACAGTCCCTATGTATTCTATCAGATATTCTAGATATCCCAGCAAGTAACTGCATGTATACCAGCAAGTAAGTGCATGTATACCAGCAAGTGGCTGCATGTATACCAGCAAGTGGCTGAATGTATACCAGCAAGTGGCTGCATGTATACCAGCAAGTAACTGCATGTATACCAGCAAGTAACTGCATGTATACCAGCAAGTAACTGCATGTATACCAGCAAGTAACTGCATGTATACCAGCAAGTGGCTGAATGTATACCAGCAAGTAACTGCATGTATACCAGCAAGTAACTGCATGTATACCAGCAAGTAACTGCATGTATACCAGCAAGTAACTGCATGTATACCAGCAAGTGGCTGCATGTATCCCACCCCGTAGCTGATATATATTCCAGCAAGAAGCTGCATGTATCCCACCAAGTAGCTGATATGTATCCTTGCAAGTAGCTGCATGTATCCCAGAAAGTAGCTATGCATCCCAGCAAGTAGCTGCATGTATCCCAGCAAGTAACTGCATATATCCCAGCAAGTTATTGCATGTATCCCAAGCAAGTATCTGAATGTATCTCAGCAAGTAGCCGCATGTATCCCAACAAGTAGCTTATATGTATCCATAGCAAGTAGCTGATATGTATCCCAGAAAGTAGCTGTATGTATCCCAACAAGTAGCTGATATGTATCCCAGAAAGTAGCTGATATGTATCCCAGCAAGTAGCTGCCATATATCCCAGCAAGTAGCTGCATGTATCCCAGCAAGTAGCTGATATGTATCCCACCAAGTAGCTGCATTGTATCCCAGCAAGAATCTGCCATGTATCCAGCAAGTAGCTACCATATATCCCAGCAAGTAGCTACCATGTATCCAGCAAGGAGCTACCATGTATCCAGCAAGTAGCTGCCATGTATCCAGCAAGTAGCTACCATGTTTTTTGCAAGTAGCTACCATGTATCCCAGCAAGTAGCTACCATGTATCCAGCAAGTAGCTACCATGTATCCAGCAAGTAGCTACCATGTATCCAGCAAGTAGCTACCATGTATCCAGCAAGTAGATGCCATGTATCCAGCAAGTAGCTGCCATGTATCCAGCAAGTAGCTACCATGTATCCCAGCAAGTAGATACCATGTATCCAGCAAGCAGCTACCATGTATCCAGCAAGTAGCTACCATGTATCCAGCAAGTAGATGCCATGTATCCAGCAAGTAGCTGCTATGTATCCAGCAAGTAGCTACCATGTATCCCAGCAAGTAGCTGCCATGTATCCAGCAAGTAGCTGCCATGTATCCAGCAAGTAGCTGCCATGTATCCAGCAAGTAGCTGCCATGTATCCAGCAAGTAGCTGCCATGTATCCAGCATGTAGCTACCAGGTATCCAGCAAGTAGCTGCCATGTATCCAGCAAGTAGCTGCCATGTATCCAGCAAATAGCTACCATGTATCCAGCAAAAGTAGCTGCCATGTATCCAGCAAGTAGCTGCCATGTATCCAGCAAGTAGCTGCCATGTATCCAGCAAGTAGCTACCATGTATCCAGGAAGTAGCTGCCATGTATCCAGCTAGTAGCTACCATGTATCCAGCAAGTATCTGCCATGTATCCAGCATGTAGCTGCCATGTATTCAGCAAGTAGCTACCATGTATCCAGCAAGTAGCTGCCATGTATCCAGAAAGTAGCTGCCATGTATCCAGCAAGTAGCTACCATGTATCCAGCAAGTAGCTGCCATGTATCCAGCAAGTAGCTACCATGTATCCCAGCAAATATCTGTCATGAATCTAGCTAGTATCTACCATGTATCCCAGCAAGTATCTGCCATGTATCCCACGTGCTAGTACATAGTCCAGCGTGCTTTCATGATTTATAGAGGTATACATTGAGTACTATGTACTCAGGGTACTCCTATGTGCCTCCCACCTCCATCCATGTACTCTTGTATGCCTCCAAGTACTCTTATATACTGCCCTGATATCCCACATATTATCTTGACTTCTCAGGGTCACACATATTTTCACATTTTCCCATGTACTCCCGTGCATCCCGTGTACTCAAGTGTAATTTCATGTACTCACATATACTCTAAAGTCCTACCCTGTGCTAAACAAAATTTAATGTAATCCCTCAACGTACTCTCATATGTTCCACGGGCTCTTCTGTACTCGCACCTACATTATTGTACTCCCACCTGCCTTTTCGTACTTGTTACTGCGCTCTCTAGTGTACTCTCACACACTACTGCTACCTATTCCTATATATTTTTGTGGGTATTCTCATGTGTTTACATTCAGTAGAGCTCGTACCTACTCCCAAGCACTCTTTAAGAACTCTCTCTTACTTCCAAACACTTCTTCCTACTCCCACACTCTTTTCACACTCCCAGTCACTCTTATCTGCTTTCACGTACTCCTCAACATTCTCCTGTTCTCATCTACTTCTAGATCTACCAATATACTCTTAAGTACGCCCACTCATTCCAAAGTACTCTCAAACACTTCAAGGTACTCCCACTCCCACTTAGTTTCGCACTCCGACGTGCACTCATTCATTCCCGCTCACTGTGTCGTACTCACCCACAACTTTGAGAGTGAAGAAGAGTGAGGTTGGTGGGTGTGTGGTCAGTTGACACTCGTAGAGTCCAGCATCAGAGAGTCGCACGTCCGTAGTGAAAGTTCCACAGCTGTGTGATGATACAATAAGCATTTATATATATATATATATATATATATATATATATATATATATATATATATATATATATATATATATATATATATATATATATATATAGTATGTTTTGGCCCACTCATGGTGAGCGAAAGCCACATGACGCTCTAACCCACACAGGACCACCAAATCCTACAGAATCAGCACCCAGCAGAGCTTGGTGTGTTACTTAGATCCGCGGAGATAGGTGGTGTGGGTACTCTGAGCTAATTTCATTCTACTCCCTGTTTGGTGTACTAGCCTCAGCAAGCAGTATTTTATATTATTGTAACCACGAACGAGTGCTATTGATCAATAACAACAATGCGACTAGCCAAGGACTCGAACCCATGTTGTTTTGGCCAGGGAAGAGAATGAAATTAGCTCAGAGGCACCCACACCATCATATGTCCTCGGATCAAAGTAACACACCTAGCTCTGCTGGTTGCTTGATTCTTGTAGGATTTGGTGGTCCTGTGGGTTAGAGCGTCATGTGGTTTTCGCTCACCATGAGGCGGGCAAAAACAACATGGGTTCGAGTCCTTGGCTACTCGCAGTGTTGTTATTGATCAATATCACTCGTTCGTGGTTACAATAATATAAAATACTGCTTGTTGAGGCTAGTATACCAAACGAGGAGTAGAATGAAATTAGCTCAGAGGCACCCACACCCCCGTATGTCCTCAGATCAAGGTAAAACACCTTGCTCTGCTGGGTGCTTGATTTTTGTAGGATTGCATGGTCCTGTGGGTTAGAGCGTCATGTGATTTTCGCTCAGGAGCCGTGCAGTGTTGCAAAGGAAGCAACGGGAGAAATGAGGTGACGTTTTTCTCAGAGTATGGTAGCGTGAGTGCCACCCGCCAGCACCTCTCTCAGAATGCGAGAGGCACGGCTGAATATCACACACCACATGCCCCCCACGCCCCACCCCATATAGGGTATGGGGGCTTGGCCTTTAAGTTTGCAGAAAGCAGGAGGCAGGAAAACTAGGAGATTTAATAGCCAGTCCTAAGTTTCTTCTAATTGCTGTGAACAGGTCATATGACTTAAGAGATTGTTACTATAGTGGATAATACACATACAGAATGCAGCTATTATATGTAAAGTTCTAATTAAGAAAATAGAAGGAATAAAGGCGTTCATCTGTCAGCTGACAATACCCCGTGTTCCGGGGCCTTCTAGAATGATAAGGAAATACTCTGGAGGATCTCAGCATATGTTCGTAAGTACTTCCTACTACTATTCTCAGTGTCGATTAATATTCCTGTATTATTTATGGATCTCTCTAATATTCCTATTATTATTTATGGATCTCTCTAATATTCCTATTACATATTCTTTATGATAATAACTAGACAATTCCTGATTTTTTGTTTAAACACCACTAACAGCGATCACCATGTTGCAATCAACTATGTGTACCTTTGTACCACTGTACCTAGACGGGTTAGGACCTGTTTGCCTCTTTTTTCGGGCTAGCATTGAATATCCACCCTTACCTAAATGAACCCCCATGCCTTCTTCCTTATGACTACTGTTATAACAATAATGTTGCAGTCAGTGATTGCAACCAGTTGTCCTTGTGTACCTGTAACCTTACGGTACCTTAATGCAGTAGTAGCTAAGCGAATTATACATTATGTCAACGTTTTCCCACAGACGTAACATGATCTTATATCGATGTTCACGACGGACGTAACATGTTCAGTGCGCATACTCTGGTCTGAACTCACCAGAACATTACGAGAACCCATTGCATAATGAGCAATACTGCGCTTTTGTATAACATTGTTTTTTAAGGCTGTGCACAATAGACTCCCCTAAATAGCTATCGAGATTCTACAGCCCATAATCTGAGTTATATACGGCATTCGTATTCATGTTTCAAGAGAGAGAGGATTTAATTATGTTTCTATCCATGATGGAACAGTTGGGTACAATGATCTTGGCAGCTGCC
This sequence comes from Cherax destructor, assembly GCA_009830355.1. Classification (NCBI taxonomy): domain Eukaryota; kingdom Metazoa; phylum Arthropoda; class Malacostraca; order Decapoda; family Parastacidae; genus Cherax; species Cherax destructor. The sequence continues at coordinate 51,737 of WNWK01009617.1, read as the reverse complement.
CAACCCGGTGAGTGCTTACAAGAGCTGACATGGTTAAAGACAGCATTCGACTCCTGGTTCCTCCTGATTGAGTACTGGTTTCCAGAGGTTTGTTTACCTGTCTGACCAATATATGAGACCAGGCAAAGAGTGTATGGGATCCACATTATTAGGCAGTGTGTTTTTAATCAACCTCTGTTTCACTGTCCCAGTGTTTTTGGAAGTAAAGTTTATATTGAATATTTTTAGCACCTCATGCAGGCAGACCAATTTTTCATTGTATGGTAGGACCAGTACATTTTTTCCTGGCAGGCGTTTCCTTAGGTTCAAAGGAAAAGTCGTGTGAAATATTCATTTTCTGGAGCCTTTAAGTAAGGTCAACATTATTTTTAAAATGCGCATGCGAGATCCTACCAACCATGGAAGTTAGAAGTTTAACGAACCATTTAGATAGATTATAAGCTGCTGAGCCAACTGAACTTATAAAAGGACGAACTGGATTCCTTGGTTTATGAGTCTTGATCAACCCATAAAGATACGGTAGCTGAAAGGTGTTTAATTAGTTCATTTCCCTTTAATAACGTTTTATGACGCTTATTGAAATGGCTATTGACCTGGTCAGTGGGGTTCCTAACAAGCGGTTCGTACGTTTCATTATCACTCAGTAAATAGTTCATTTTACTTAAGTAATCAGTTTTATCTACAGTGACAACTAAATTAGATTTATTCTGTCTCGAGAGATGCAAGGTCTGATCGTTACTGAACTCCTTGTATGCTTTTGTGAATCTTAATGGGCAGTTGGGAAGTAAAGGCGGAGTAAAGTCCCACATACCATCCTTTTATGTATATATATTAAATGTATCGGGCGTCAGGTCACCATGTTTTTCTAGCATGCAAAACGATTTTTCTGTGTTTACTTAATTAACATCTTTAACTGTTGGCGCAAAGCTTAATCCAAACCCTAGTGCTGCCTCCTGGTCACTACTTAATTCTTCGCTAGACAGTTTCATAACAATCACGGGATTTGCATGTGTGGTCCAACCACTCTGTGCTATGAGATTATCTGACTTCCTCGTGTGCATACGTTCGGTGTTATGTCTGACTCTTGTAAGCTCACTGTACATATAATCAAGCAAGTAGTCATGCCAGCCTGCGGAATCTTATTAAAGAATACCGTCTTGGCTCTTCTCATTTCTATAAAAACATCTTCTTTCCATGTCGCACGACTTCAATATTTTTAGTGAGCACTGAAATGTGCAGATGATCGAACGGTGTAGTAGCAACCCTGACCAACCTGTTCTGCAGTACAGACATCGGTAGAACCTGTTCACTTAGGCACTTAGAAATACTAACTTTGAAGGCTTTGAAGAATGAACGTTCGTAGGAGGTAATTGCAAAAGTCAAGGAAGGAAAAAGAAGGGAGAATTGGGAGAAGAGTTGGCGAGTGGCGTTCATAATGCAAACAATTGCAGACAGGCAATCTTAACAATACAAGCCACGGGGGATTTTTAGCTCAAGTACATTCACATTTCTCAGTGCGTCATCAGGAGCCGTGCAATGTTGCAAAGGTAGCAACAAGAGAAATATGAGGAAGTTTTTCCCAGAGAATGGTAGAATGAGTGACACCCGCCAGCACCTCTCACAGAATGTTAGAGGCACGGCTGAATGCCACACACACACATCCCCCCCCCCATATGGGGTACAGTGGGCTAGGCCTACAAGTTTGCAGAAAGCAGGAGGTAGGAAAGCCAGCGCTATGCTTCTTCTAATCGCTGAGAACAGGTCATGTGACATAAGATATTACATTACAACAGTGGATAATGCACATACAGAGTGCAGCTATTATGTGTAACCTTTTAATTAATAAATTAGAAGGAATAAATGCGCTCATCTGTCAGCTGACAATACCTCCATGTCCCGGGGCCTTCTAGAATGTTAAGGAAATACTCTGGAGGATCTTAGCATGTTCCTAAGTACTGCCTACTACAATTCTCAGTGTCTATCATTATGCCTGTATTATTTATGGATCTTTAATATTCCGATTATTCTTTACGATAATGTGTAAACATAGCAAAATCGTTCTGCATGCTGGAAAAACATGGAGACCTGACGCCCGATACATTTAATAAATGTAAAAGGATGGTATATGAGACTTTACTCTGTCTGGTGGTTCCCACCTGCCCGTTAAGATTACTGAAGCATGCAAATAGCTCAGTAACGATCAGACCTTGCATCTCTAGAGAAGGAATATGTCTAATTTAGTTGTCATTGTAGATAAAACTGAATACTTAAGCAAAATGAACTATTTACTGGGTGATAATGAAACGTACGAACCGCTTGTTAGGAACCCCACTGACCAGGTCAATAGCCATTTCAATAAACGTCTTAAAATGTTATTGAAGGGAATTGATGAATTAAACACTTGCCATCGAGGCCATCGAGGACCGTATCTTTATGGGTTGATCAATACAGAAAAATATAGGGGACCCAGTTCGTCCAATTATAAGTTCAGTTGGCGCGGCAGCATATAATCTGTCTAGATGGCTGTTAAACTTCTAACTTCCATGGTTGGTAGGATCTCGGATGCGCGTATTAAAAATAATGATGACCTTACTGAATGGGTCCAGAAATTAAATATTTCATACGAATTTACCCTTGTGAGTTTTGATGTCACAGCCCTGTTTATCAGAGTCCCTGTCCCTGACTTGCTTACATACCTTGAAGAGGAACTTGAAAACTTCTCCTTGCCCTATCAAACGAATATAATTATTGATTTGATTAAACTTTGTGTTATTGTTTAAAGGCATGTACTATGGTAAAAAACAAGGCATGGCCATGGGAAATCCCCTCATCTCTTTACTCAGCAACTGGTATATGGAAGTCTATGAGACTAGACTCCTTAAAGATATTCTCCCAAATATAAAGCTAGGTGGTTCAGATATATTGATGATGTGTTTTGCCCCTAGCCTAGAGATCACAAGATTGATGAGTTCCTACCTAGACTCAATGGTCTAGTACCTTCCATTAAGTTCACAATAGAGCATGAAATAGACAACACTCTACCTTTCCTAGATGCTATAATCTATCGTGTTGACAGAAGAATAAAATTTACAGTTTACAGGAAGTCCACCAATGTGTCGTCATATATCCATTATTATTCCAATTATGAATCTAGGGTTAAAAGGAGTGTTTTCCTTTTAAAGTTCCTGAAAGCTTTGCGTATCTGCAGTTTGAGTATTTAGAAGATGAATCAATATAATATTTAACACAGCCACAAAACTGAGATATCCCAGGGATTTTGTTGAGCAGGTTTTAATGTTGGCTAGGAAGACTTTCCACAGGACTGAACCTCAGGAAACGCCTACCAGAAAATATATATACTGTCTTACCATACAATGAAAATTTGGTCTACCTGCGTGAGGCACTAAAAATGTTCAACATAAACCTTACTTTCAAAAACAGTAGGACAGTGAAGCAGAGGTTGATTAAAAACATACTGAATAATAATGTTGGTGGTGTTTACAAGGCCCCATGAACTCTTTGCCTGCTCTCATATATTGGTCAGACAGGTAATCCTCTGGAAATCAGATTATCCCAGCACTAGTACTCAATCAGGATGGGCCAGGATTCAAATGCTATCTTTAACAATGTCAGCTCTTGTAATCACCCACCAGGGTGCGCTGCTGCGCAGATCATTGTACCCAATAGTTCTGTCATGGAAAGAAACATAACTGAGTCTTCTCTCTTGAAGCTTGATAGGAATACCGTATATAACTCAAATTATGGGCTGTAGAAACTCGATAGATTTTTAATTGGATCTGTTGTACACAGCCTTAAACAACGATGTTATACAAAAACGCAGGATTGCTCACTATGTCATGGGATCTTCTGATGTTCTAGTGATGTAAGACCAGCGTCTGCACATTGAACATCATGTTACAACCATCGTGAATGTCGATATAATATATAGCATCATGTAAAGTCCATGGTGAACATCGATATAATATATAACATCATGTAACATCTGTCGTGAACGTCGACATATTGTATAACTGGCTTTGCTACTACTGCTTAAAGGTATTGTAAGGTTGCAGGTACACAAGTGGTTGAATCACTGATGCAACATAATTGATATAACAGTAGTAAAGTAGTTTCATTTAGATATGGGGGTGCATGTGTGGATATCCAAAAAGAAGCAAACATAATGACCTAATGAGATCCTAACCCGTGTAAGTAGAGTGGTACAAAGGTACACATAGTTGATTGCAACATGGTGATTGCAACTATTTTAGTTGTTTACAGTATTATGCTGTTAGTGGTGTTAAAAGAAAAATTCAGAAATTGTCCAGTTTTTATCATAAAGAATAATAGGAATATTAGAGAGACCCATAAATAATACAGGAATATTAATCGACACTGAGAATAGTAATAGGCAGTACTTCCGAACACATGCTGAGATCCTCCAGAGTATTTCCTTATCATTCTAGAAGCTGACAGATGAACGCCTTTATTCCTTCTATATTCTTAATTAGAACTTTACACATAATAGCTGCATTCTGTATGAGTATTATCCACTATAGTAACAGTCTCTTAAGTCATATGACCTGTTCACAACAATTAGAAGAAACTTAGGACTGCCTATTAAACTTCCTAGTTTTCCTACCTCCTGTTTTCTGCAAACTTGGAGGCCTAGTCCATAGTACCCTTAATGGGGTGGGGGCATGGTGGGAAGGTTAGTTTAATATCTTTATTATGCACCCCATACCCATCCTGTGGGCGGTAGTCAAAAGATTACAGAGGTACATAATGGGTCCAGGGACTGGACCCCAAAGTTTTGATAGCTGAACAAGTTACAAAGGTAATAAACTCATACGTTTCAAAGGTAATGACTCATGTAAGTAAGTAAATTTACTTACTTACGTTTATATATGGTTACAATCATGAATTAATTATAAAGTAATGAGCAATTCACTAGTCCACACCCGGTCACACACACACACACACACACACACACACACACACACACACACACACACAAACACACACACACACACACACACACACACACACACACACACACCTGGTCAAGCACGTCAAGAAATTAGAGAAAGTGCAAAGGTTTGCGACAAGGCTAGTTCCACAACTCAGGGGACTGCCCTATGAAGAAAGGTTGAGGGAAATAGGACTAACAACACTGGAGGACAGAAAGGTTAGAGGAGACATGATAACGACATACAAAATACTGCGGGGAATCGACAAGGTAGATAGTGACAGGATGTTCCAGAGAGGAAACACAGAAACAAGGGGACACAACTGGAAGCTGAAGACTCAGATGAGTCAGAGGGATGTTAGGAAGCAATTCTTCAGCCATAGAGTAGTTAGGAAGTGGAATAGTTTAGCGAACGATATAGTGGAGGCGGGAACCATACATAGTTTTAAGACAAGGTATGATAAAGCTCATGGAGCAGGGAGAGCAGAGACCCAGTAGCGGACAGTGCAGAGGCGGGGCCAGGAGATGAGTCTCGACCCCTGCAACCACAATTAGGTGAGTACAATTAGGTGAGTACACACACACACACAAATGGAGTGAATGATATTCGGCCGTGCCTCTCGCATTCTGAGAGAGGTGCTGGCGGGTCTTCCTGGAGTCTACCTGGAGGGCATTCAGGGGATCAATGCTCCCGCGGCCCGGTCCACGATCAAGCCTCCCGGTGGATCAGGGCGTGATCAACCAGGCTGTTACTGCTGGCAGCACGTAGTCCAACGTACGAACCACAGCCCGGCTGATCCGACACCGACTTTAAGTATCTGTCCAGCTCCCTCTTGAAGGCAGCCAGGGGCATATTGGTAATTCCCCTTATGCTTGGTGGGATGCAGTTAAACAGTCTTGGGCCCCGGACACTTATGGTGTTTTCTTTTAGTGTACCAGTGGCGCCCCTACTTTTCATCAGGGGTATTTGGCACTCAAGCTACCATACTTTGAGAAAAACGTCCCCTTATTTCTTCTTTTGCTACCTTTGCAACATTGAACGGCTCCTTTTGACGTGAAAATAATATATATATATATATATATATATATATATATATATATATATATATATATATATATATATATAGAAAGAAATCTAAATATTCTTCCTTGAAGCCTTTTTATCCACTTCTCATATATATATATATATATATTATATTATTAACATATCGGCCGTTTCCCACCAAGGCAGGGAGGACTGATAAAGGAAAACTTTCGTCATCATTCACTCCATCACTGTCTTGCCAGAGGGGTGCTTTACAATACAGTTATAAAACTGCAACATTAACACCCCTCCTTCAGAGTGCAGACACTGTACTTCCCATCTCAAGGACTCAAGTCCAGTCTGCCGGTTTCCTTGACTCCCTTCATAAATATTACCTTGCTCACACTCCAACAGCACGTCAAGTCCTAAAAACCATTTGTCTGCATTTGCTCCTCGCACACAAAACCTCTTTTACCCCCTTCCACCAACCATTCCTAGGCTGACCTCTAAATTATCTGAACACATTCACCTCCTCCATACTCTTTCCCTCCAATCTGAAATCCAATCTTTCATCACCTAATTATTTTGTTATCCTCACCACCTTACTCTTTCCTATATTCACTTTTAATTTTCTTCTTTTACACACCCTACCAAACTCATTCACCAACCTCTGCAACTTCGCTTCAGAATCTCCCAAAACACAGTGTCATCAGCAAAGAGCAACTGTGACAACTCCCACTTCGTGTTAGATTCTTTATATTTTAACCCCAAACCTCTTGCCCACACCTGAGCATTCACTTCTCTTATAACCCCATCTATAAATATATTGAACACCCACGGTGACATCACACATCCTAGTCTAAGGCCTACTTTTACTGGGAAATAATCTCCCTCCCTCATACATACTCTAACATTAGCCTCACTATCCTCGTTAAAACTCTTCACTGATTTCAGTAACCTACCTCATATTCCATACATTTGCAATATCTGCCACGTTTCTTCCCTATAAACCCTGTCATACGCCTTTTCCAAATCCATAAATGCCTCAAACACATCTCTACCCTTATCTAAATACTGTTTATCTAAATACTTGGTTTACACACCCTCTACTCTTCCTAAAGCCTCCTAGTTCACCTGTTATCCTACTCTCCGTCTTACTCTTAATTCTTTCAATAATAACTCTACCATACACTTTACCAGGTATACTCAACAGACTTATTCCCCTATAATTTTTGAACTCTCTTTTGTCCCCTTTTCCTTTATACAAAGGAACTATACATGCTCTCTGCCAATCCCTATGTACCTCAACCTCTTCCATACATTTATTAAATAATAGCACCAACCACTCCAAAACTATATCCTCACCTGCTTTTAACATTTATATCTTTATCCCATCAATCCCAGCTGCCTTACCCACTTTCATTCTACCCACTGCCTCACGAACTTCCTCCATACTCACAATTGGCTGTTCACTCCTACAGGATGTTATTCCTCTTTGTCTTCTTACAGTCCAAGAAAACGCAATCTACCCACCCCTCTCTCTCTTTTGTCTTACTGCTGTCACCCCGTCATAGAACTCCAGTAAGTTTATGACACAGGATTTCCCATCCCTGAAACCGTGCTGGTTGTCGTTGATAAGCTCATTCCTTTCTAGGTGCTCCACCACTGTTCTTCTGATAAGCTTCTACATGACTTTGCATACTATACATGTCAGTGACACTGGTCTGTAGTTTAGTGTTTCGTGTCTGTCTCCTTTTTTAAAAATTGAGACTACATTTGTTGTCTTCCATACCTCAAGTAGTCGTCCTGTTGTGATAGATGTGTTGAAGATTGCTGTTAGTGGTACACATAGTGCCTCTGCTCCCTCTCTCAGGACCCATGCAGAGATGTTATCCGGTCTCATCACCTTTGAGGTATCTAGCTCGCTTAGCAGCCTTTTCACTTCCTCCTCGGTTGTATGCATTGTGTCCAACACTTGATGGTGTACCCCACCTCTCCGTCTTTCTGGAGTCCCTTCTGTCTCCTCTGTGAACTCTTTTTTGAATCTCATGTTGAGCTCCTCACATACTTTGCAGTCGTTTCTTGTGATCTCTCCTCCTTCCTTCTTCAGCCTGATTACCTGGTCCTTGACTGTTGTTTTCCTACTGATGTGGCTGTACAACAGCATTGGGTCAGAGTTGGCTTTTACTGCTTTGTCATTTTCGTATTGTCGTTGGGCCTCCCTTCTTACCTGTACATATTCATTCTGACTCTAGGACTGCTCTCCTTATTCTCCTGGGTCCTTTGCCTTCTATACTTCTTCCATTCTCTAGCACACTTTGTTTTGGCCTCTCTACACATTTGAGTGAACCAAGGGCTCATCCTGGCCTTCCCGTTATTTCTGTTACCCTTGGGTACAAACCTCTCCTCAGCTTCCTAACATATTATTGTTCCATATTCCATCATCTCATTCACTGACTTTCCTGCCAGTGCTCTGTTCCTCTGAAGCTCGTGCTGGAAATTCTTCATGCCTCTGTAGTCCTCTCTCCTATAGTTTGGCTTCGTTCGTCCGGTCCTTCCTGCTTTCCTCTCCACTTGTAACTATGTATTCGAAGATCAGAACCACGTGGTCACTGGCCCCGAGGGGTCTTTCATATGTGATGTCCTCAATATCTGCACTACGCAAGGTGAATACTAGGTCCAGTCTTGCTGGTTCATCCTCTCCTCTCTCTCTCTGGTAGTGTCCTTTACGTGTTGGTACTTGAGGTTTTCCTGTACCACCTCCATCATCTCAGCCCTCCGTGTTTCTGGGCCCCCATGTGGCTCCAAGTTCACCCAATCAATTTCTTTGTGATTGAAGTCACCCACAATCAGTAGCTTTGCCCTGCTCGCATGAGTCCTTCTGGCCACTTCAACTAGTGTGTCAACCATCGCTCTGTTACTCTCATCATATTCTTGCCTTGGCCTCCTGCTGTTCTGTGGTCGGTGATACATCACAGCAATTACCCCCTTGGGACCTCCAGACTGAAGTGTTCGTATTATGTAGTATCTTTCTTCTCCTCTGTCTCCTCTCTCCAGCTCATCAAAATCCCATTGGTTTTTGATGACCATTGCCACTCCTCTATCCCTTCCCTGTTCCCTCTGTCTTTCCTCAGGATCTGATATCCCGTTGGAAAGATGGCATCTGTTATCATTCGTGTGTGTGTGTGTGTGTGTGTGTGTGTGTGTGTGTATGTGTGCGTGTGCGAGTGTGTGTGAATGTGTGTGTGTGTGTGTATGTGTGTGTGTGTGTGTGTGTGTGTGTGTGTGTGTGTGTGTAGTGTGTGTGTGTGTGTGTGTGAAAGTCTATGTGTGGGTTTGAGCGTGTGTGTAAAATAATTTGATATTTCTTGATCATTCTCTAGTAAATTTACATTTAGTTGGGTACTTCAGCTGGTGATACATACACCCAGAGGTACCTGTATCCCAACCATACTCAGGTAGTACTGATATGCAAGAATCTGTTGATTTAGCTGGATATGCCAGGGACATGTAGCTCCTCTAGCACCATACTATGATGATAGATGGACTGATTAGTGTCAGTCACCTTCTCTCTCAAGTTAATGAAATTCACTTGAACTTCTCGTCCTATCTACGTTGGAACACGTTCTAGCTTTCATGGTCCTGTGGTTTTAGGGGTTTAGGGCTGCCTTTTCACGGATTCAACCCCCACTCTAAACTTTGAATATATATATATATATATATATATATATATATATATATATATATATATGCATATTAGTACATCGGCCGTGTCCCACCGAGGTATGGTGATCCAACGAAGAGGAAAATACTTTCACCGTCATTCATTCAGTCATTGTCTTTCCAGAAGTGTGATAAAATCAGTTCAAATGACTGTCCTAACCGCAACATTCCCACCGATCCCTCAGGGACTTTAGTCTGGCTAACCGCTATACCTGAATTCCTTCACAAAGCTTCACAGTCCAACATGCCCTGAAGCCCTAAAACTTTGAAGCCACCACCACCAGTCTTATCCATCAGACCATAAAAGCTACAATGTCTACCAACGAGGTAGGACGAAAAGAAGATCAACTGAGGGAGAAGGTGATTGATACTGATCTATCATCACAGTATGATGCAAGAAGAGCCACATGTCTCCGGCATATCCAGCAAAATCAACAGATTCATGCATATCAGTAGTACCTGACTAGGGCTGGGATACAGGTACCTCTGGCAGCATGTATCACCAGCTGAAGTAGACGTAAGCAAATATAAATTTGCCAAAGGAACTATTGTCTAAACCTGCTCCTTTATGTCCTGGAATGTTAAAAATAATCATGAATTCAGAGACAACTTACAAATGTTTAAGAGATGTCAAAAAGTATTTTATCTGCAGTTGTATAGAACCAGCAATTTAGGAAAAAAATATATCTCACTTTGACTGTTGTATATAAATCATAACTGCTTAAACCTGTTTAAATTCAATCATACCTTTTAACAAAAATTGGGTATTAAAATATCTCATAACCGCAGATATGCTACGTTTTAATTTTTTTAACGAATTCATATTTATAAAAAAAAACTCATTATAATTGTTGCCAGATCATTAATTTACAAATAATTCGTTATCACTGTACATTACTTAGTTATCAAAACTGTGGCCCAGTCCCTGGCCCCATTATGCGCCTCTGTAATCTTTCGTCTACCGCCCACAGGATGTGCATAAGGTATATAATAAAGATATTTAAATCAGCTAAACAACGAGGTATGTTAAAAATAGTAGAAAAAGGTCACATGGGTGAGTACACACACAGGTGAGTACACATAGATTAATACATACACTCAAAGATGAGTGCATACATGGATGAGTAATCTAGGAGGCGGGGCCAAGTGATCAGTATCAACTTCCCCATACACAACTCAGTGAATATTGATCAGTGAGTACACAGGAGGCTACACACATGTGTTAGTAAGAACTGGTGAACACTTGAGTACCTAAACAGTTGAAAACAAAGGTTAGTATACAGACAGGTTAGTACACACAGGTGAGTACACAGACAGGTTAGTACTCACAGGTGTGTGTACAGACAGGTTAATACACACAGGTGAGTACACAGAACACAGACAGGTTAATACACACAGGTGAGTACATAACTGAGGGCTTACACAAGTGAGTACACAAAGACTAGCACAAAAGCGAGTACATATTCAAGTGAACACACCCACATACACAGATGAGTACACATAGGTGAGGACACAGGTGATTTCACAAACAGGTGAGTACACTTATAGACGAGTACATACAGGTGAGGTCTAAAGTGAAATACACATGTGAATACAAAAGTGAGTAAATACAGAGTAAAAGGGTGAGTACATACGTCTTGATGCTTGATGTGAGCCACAGAGAGCCTCATGTCAGATGAGTACACCTGAATGCCAGCTGTCAGCAAATGATCTTCGTCTCTCTTCAGCCACGTCACCTGCAACACAAGGGTTACCTGGGTTAGACCCTTCAAGACGGTCGAAAGGCTCTTGATCTAAGGAATTTGAGCTACTCTCACCTTCAGATTGATTTAAATTCCTCCTATTCCACAGGCTCTACATCTGACAGGTTTGGGCACTATAATAATAATAATAATAATAATAATAATAATAATAATAATAATAATAATAATAATAATAATAATAATAATAATTATAATAATAATAATATTATTTTTATTACAATTATAGTAGTATTAGTAATAGAAGTATAATTCACAGCTCCTTGATGGGTGTTGGCGTGGTGAGGGTGGTGATGGTATGGGTAATCTCGGGGTGGTGCTGGTGGTGATGTCGTGGGCTGGGAGATGGTGAGGGTGTGCAGGAAGGAGTTGTGAGTAAACTGGAAGGTGTCTGTTTTTCCAGACAAACGCAAACATTTATTTGAAAGAGAAGGTCCTCGGGGTGAGCATAATTCCGAGCATTTCGCCAGTAGCATACATCGACCGGATGACGGCAGCAGCAAACGTGACATTGGCAAATTTATAAGTAGCTCTCAGGACCCTCAACAAGGCGGCATTCACGACCCCATGCACGGAAATTTGTTAGACCCATCTTGGAGTATACATTGCCAGTATGGAACCATGGAAGCATACCCATCTTGGAGTATACATTGCCAGTATGGAACCATGGAAGCATACCCATCTTGGAGTATACATTGCCAGTATGGAACCATGGAAGCATACCCATCTTGGAGTATACATTGCCAGTATGGAACCATGGAAGCATACCCATCTTGAGTATACATTGCCAGTATGGAACCATGGAAGCATACCCATCTTGGAGTATACATTGCCAGTATGGAACCATGGAAGCATACCCATCTTGGAGTATACATTGCCAGTATGGAACCATGGAAGCATACCCATCTTGAGTATACATTGCCAGTATGGAACCATGGAAGCATACCCATCTTGAGTATACATTGCCAGTATGGAACCATAGAAGCATACCCATCTTGGAGTATACATTGCCAGTATGGAACCATGGAAGCATACCCATCTTGGAGTATACATTGCCAGTATGGAACCATGGAAGCATACCCATCTTGGAGTATACATTGCCAGTATGGAACCATGGAAGCATACCCATCTTGGAGTATACATTGCCAGTATGGAACCATGGAAGCATACCCATCTTGGAGTATCATTGCCAGTATGGAACCATGGAAGCATACCCATCTTGGAGTATACATTGCCAGTATGGAACCATGGAAGCATACCCATCTTGGAGTATACATTGCCAGTATGGAACCATGGAAGCATGTAAGCTGATAAAAGTGCAAAGTTTTACAACGAGATTAGTTCCAAATCTGATGGGTATGAGCTGAGAGAAGAGACTAAAGGAACTGAGCCTAGAGGAGAAAAGGAAAGTAAATAACACAAGTAAGTAAGAAGGATATCAGAAAATACTTCTTTAAATAAATCTTTATTTACTACAAGTACATGTACAAGGTATACAGACCTAGCTGACATCAATGACATGCTGCTATATAGAAAGCCCCTTGTTATGCAGAGTATTTCGGGCAAATTAGATCAGTTTTGTCCCAGGATGCGACCCACACCAATCGACTAACACCCAGGTACCCATTACACTGATGGGTGAACAGGAACAGCAGGTGTCTTATGGTAACACGTCCTAATGTTTTCCAGCCGTACCGGAGATTCGAACTCCGGACCTCAGTGTGTGAGCTGAGTGCTCTAGCGATCGAGCTACGGGACACCAAAATTTAAATGAATATTATAGCCGGATAACATTTAGCCTTGTAGTGGAAAGAAGGTGGAGCGTTCTAGATGGGAAAGTGGTAGAAGCAGGATCCATATATAGCTTTTGAGAAAAGGCATGACCGAGCTCAGGCATCCAGGAGTAAACCCAGCTCCTGGACCCCCAGTGAGTCCAGAAGCAGAGACTCGACCCATGCAACAAGAAATAGATGAGTATGCACCCCCTCCTTCCCTCCCTACCTACCTTCCTTTCCCTCACTCCCTCCCTCCCCATTCACACAAACTTTCAGAATAATAACAAAGAATAATCATAGTCCAAAGAACATGAAAACATGTGAGTCACTCTGGCATATTTCAGAAGCCGAACATTCCCACATATTCCACACATAGAACAAAGCCAGATGTGTTTCGTTCGCTGCGCGAGCCGAGAAAGGTATCATATTCACCATATTCCATAAGCTCACCCTTCTATACGTCAGAACAGGCAAAAGGAATATAATTCAGGACTATTATAAAATTCTAATGCAGACAAAAATCTAAAAATCTCTCAATATTTTTTTATAAGCATGTATGTCCCTATGAATGTGTATGCATATCTACGCATGTGCAAATAAGTTTTTGCAAACGTGCGTGTGTGTATATATATATATATGTCGTGCCGATTAGGTAAAACTTGCGATTTTGGCTAAAATAGCAACGCTCACCTTGCCATATAAGACAAGTGAAAATTTGTGTATGCAATAATTTCGCCAAAATCATTCTGAACATAACGAAAAAAATATATTTCATTGTGTTTGTTTATTATTAAATTAATGTTAACGTATCTAAAATATATTTAGTTGGGTTAGGCTAAATTAAATTGCGCTTGTTGTAATAAGGTTAGGTAGGTTTTCAAAGTTTCTCTTGGTACAAAATTATAAATTCTTACATTAACATAAATGAAAAAATATATCTTTAAACGTATAAGAGAAAATTTTAGAGAGGACTTAATTTTAGATGAGTTCTTGCTAATTGACCAGTTTTACCTAATCGGCACGACTTTTTTTTATATATATATATATATATATATATATATATATATATATATATATATATATATATATATATATATATATGAACAAGGTCACTTCTAACATACAGACATTATGTATAGGCGGAGAGCGAGGTGTGAGTGACGCATGGTGACCTGAGTGAGGTGTGAGTGACGCATGGTGACCTGAGTGAGGTGTGAGTCGCATGGTGACCTGAGTGAGGTGTGAGTGACGCATGGTGACCTGAGTGAGGTGTGAGTGACGCATGGTGACCTGAGTGAGGTGTGAGTGACGCATGGTGACCTGAGTGAGGTGTGAGTGACGCATGGTGACCTGAGTGAGGTGTGAGTGACGCATGGTGACCTGAGTGAGGTGTGAGTGACGCATGGTGACCTGAGTGAGGTGTGAGTGACGCATGGTGACCTGAAGAATACTATGTTGGGATGAGGACGATGAGATCATGTGACTCCTGTGTTTCTGGGTTGGTGGTGCTTTGCCTGCTTGAGTATCATGTATGCTAATATTTTATAAATTTTGTGGTTTCCAGTTTTATATTCTATTGTGTCGGTGACGGCGATTAGCGAGGCTTCTAGACATCGTCGGCGTCTAAGGTCTGGTTCGGTGAGAACGAGTAAATATAAGTATAAATTGTTTTAGGGTTGGAATAAAATAATAATATTCCTTAGATGGCACTGAATACAATGATTCAGTACATTTTAGAATCTGTTTCAGCTTTTAAGTAATAAAGCTGTTCAGATATGATATTGTTAAGACATTTCACATAAAACAACGCAAGATTTTTAAATTATATTTACTCCTAAACACTCCAGTAACAATCCACCATCTTCTAGGTAGCATACACCAGTGTTAAAAGTTTGAAGACGATCAGGAAAGGCATGGAAACCACGTCCGGAAGTGGTCCATATAACATTGAGTAGAGAGAACTTGCACCGGCCAATATTTTCATTCCTTTCCCTAAATACAATAACCGAGCATTGAAAGATTCAAAAACTGATTGACTGAGACATTCTTAAGTAATCAGCCATAACTCAGGAGGAAGAATAAACAAAATCATGTCATCACTATTAAGTATCCTTTTCGAGATACCTGATTACAGTCACTTAGCATTTGATATGCTAGCAACTAAAGTATATCGTTCATATATTTTGCATAATATAAGAATACAACATAGGTAGGTCTGTTAATCTGTCGGCTGTTTGTCTCACACTGCATTTGTCTATACACACACTCTCTCTCTTCTCTCTCTCTCTCTCTCTCTCTCTCTCTCTCTCTCTCTCTCTTTCTTCCCTCCCTCCCACCCTCCTTCCCTCCCACCCTCCATTCCTCCCTCCCTCCCTTCCTCCTCGTCCCCCATTATTGTCCTCTGTTAGTCTTCTTTTAAGAAAATTCATCTGATAGTTGTTGCATGATTCGGATCATCACACGCACATTTTCTAAAAAATAATAAAATAAAAATAAAATTAACGATCCATGAGCATCTCCACGGTAAAATTTGTTGGAAAAAATAGAGAGAAAAGAAAGAAAAAGAACAGGAGAAGAAATGCGGATTAGAGAAATTAGTGGTCAGAAGAGAAACGCGAGAGAGAGAGAGAGAGAGAGAGAGAGAGAGAGAGAGAGAGAGAAGAGAGAGAGAGAGAGAGAGAGAGAGAGAGAGAGAGAGAGAGAGAGAGAGAGAGAGAGAGAGAGAGAGAGAGAGAGAGAGAGAGAGAGAGAGAGAGAGAGAGAGGAGAGAGAGAGGAGAGAGAGAGAGAGAGAGAGGAGAGAGAGAGAGAGAGAGAGAGAGAGAGAGAGAGAGAGAGAGAGAGGAGAGAGAGAGAGAGAGAGAGAGAGAGAGAGAGAGAGAGAGAGAGAGAGAGAGAGAGAGAGAGAGGAGAGAGAGAGAAGAGAGAGAGAGAGAGAGAGAGAGAGAGAGAGAGAAGAGAGAGAGAGAGAGAGAGAGAGATGATGATGATAATGCAAATAAAGAGTTTTCGTGACAAATAAATGGGTAATAAATTTAACTAGAATACCAACATGTAATGAAAGAGAGTAATAAAAGGGTGTAGTGTGGTAAACATAGCGTGCCGCCCGTAAAGATAATCCAAATAGCTGACACAATCTTTTCCTTTCCAGATTTTTTTCTTATCTTTTTTTATGTTTTCATCTGAAACACACACACACACACACACGCACACACGCACAAGCACACGTGCATGCAAATGGATATTACTGTGGTCGTGTGGGTTAGAGCGCCATGTGTGATTTTCGGTCACCATGAGGATGGCCAAAACGACATGGGGTCGAATTCTCGGCTAGTCGCAGTGTTGTTATTGATATATATATATATATATATATATATATATATATATATATATGTGTGTGTGTGTGTGTGTGTGTGTGTGTGTGTGTGTGTGTGTGTGATGTCGAATAGGTAAAACTGGTCAATTAGCAAGAACTTATTTAAAAATAAAATTTTCTCTTATATGTTTAAATATATTTTTTTTCATTTATGTTAACGTAAAAATTAATAATTTTCTACCAAAAGAACCTTAGAAAACTTATCTAACCTTATTATAACAAGCACAATTTAATTTAGCCTAATCCAAATAAATATATTTTAGATAAGTTTACAATAATGTTTACAATAAACAAACACAACAAAATATATTTTTTTGGTTAGGTTTAGAATAATTTTTGCAAAATTATTGAATAGACAAATTAAATTTTTGCTTGCCTTATTCGGCAAGAAGAGCGTTGCTGCTTAAGCCAAAATCGCAAGTTTTAAGTATTTGGCACGAAATGTATACATATATATATATATATATATATATATATATATATATATATATATATATATATATATATATATATATATATATATATATATATATATATATATATATATATATATATATATATATATATATATATATATATATATATAATATATATATATATATATATATATATATATATATATATATATATATATATATATATATATATATATATATATGTATATAAATGCAATATGATCACAGTAAACAGGTGATATCACAATATGCAAAACAATCACTATAAAAAAATTGCGAAATTCAAAGCGATTTCGTGACTTCTCACATTATCAAGGAACTATAAAACACAAAACATCAACAAGAAGGCATATAAAGGGGTAAGACTACACCTCACAATCACGTCACCATAACAAAGACCGCACCTCACAGTTGCGTGACCGCACCCGATTCTGTGAAGCGCACCTGATACCCCTCCCAAGCATTAAGATGTTATACTTGTCTAATGTATCATTAAATTCTTCCCAAATTTTATTAATTATAAATGAATCCAATTTATATAAAATAAAATAAATATTCATATTATTTTCAAAACTGCTTTTTATGAAACATGATTCTATTATATTCCTCTCAACCATGGACTTGCTTGATACAACCTTCTCAGCATTTTGAAAATCAATTGGATGATTAAAATTTCTCACATGAATAAATGGAGTATTAGAATCTTGTCCAGTTCTAATGCTATATTTATGTTGTTTTGATCTTAGTTGAAGACTTTTACCAGTTTGACCGTAATAAACTTTATCGCATATTACAAGGAATCTTATAGTCACATCCGTCAGCATTTGCGGGGGAGGGGGGGGGAAATTTTTGATAAAAAATTTTTTTTTACTGTATCAAGATTTTTAAATACAACTTTAATATTAAAATTCTTAAGAAAGGAAGGCATATCAACCAAGTTTTCATGGTAAGGGAGAACCAACATATTTTTAGTTGAATAAGGTTGGTTGTCCCTTTTTGAATTGTAAAAAAGTATTTCAAGCTATTTTAAAGGATTTATCAATTACGTTTCTTGGGTATTTTAGATCATTAGCTATTTCATAAATTTTGGAGATTTCTTCATCTATGAACTCTGGACTACAAATACGTAAAGCTCTCAAAAAAACTGATAAAAAAAACAGACAGTTAACTTTATCTTGATGTGAAGAATAATAGTATACGTAGGAACAGTTATTTGTTATTTGATTTTATAGTTCTTTGATAATGCGAGAAGTCACGAAAGCGCTTGGAATTTCGCTATTTTTTCATAGTGGTTGTTTTGCATATTGTGATATCACCTATTTACTGTGATCTTATATATAAATATATATATATATATATATATATATATATATATATATATATATATATATATATATATATATATATATATATATATATATATATATATATATATATATATATATATATATATATACATACAAACATTATCTCAGCCCACACCAGGATTCGAACCTGCATTACTCTGCATCAGTTCCCATTATAAGTATGGGCGCCTCGCTCATACTTATAATATAATAATAAAAAAAATGATAATAATAATAATAATAGCATTAATAATAATAATAATAATAATAATAATAATAATAATAATAATAATAATAATAATAATAATAATAATAATAATAATAATAATAATAATAATAATAATAATAATAATAATAATGTTAATAATAATAATAAATTCCAGTTAAGCATTTAATTAACATTGCCACGTAAATGTTTTCAAATAGCCCTCACAAAATTAATATTATGCATTATACAAATAAATCAGGACGCTGTCGAGTAATCTAGTGTTTATGAGAAGACAGGGATTGTTCATCAGGTTATAATTGTTTACCGGGGTGGTCAAGTTACCGGAGTGGACATGTTACCGGGGTAGAAGGAAGGAATTATTAAGCCGATTGAAATTGCTTTATCCGCTGGATTTGTTCAATGTGTTGGATTTACTCAACACGTTGGAATTGTTCAAGTTGATAGATTTGTTCAACATGTTGACATTGCTTGTAATGCTGGCGTCGTTCAGAGTGTTGTAAAGGTTCAACATATTGGAATTGTTCATCATGTTCAACATGCTGGAATTGTTCAAAATTTTGGCACTGTTCACATGGCTGGAATTGTTCAACATATTTGAAGCATTCAACATCCTGGAATTGTTCATCGTCAGAGAATTGTTCACAATGCTGTAATTGTTCAATACGGTGCAATTGTTCATCATATAAAAATATTGCAAATGGCACCTAAATGAAATTCCTGGCATCACTTCAATTTCATAGTTGACTGGAGTCGTTTACACTTTATTGACCAAAACATTCAGTGGAATCAGTAGGATTTCCAAAAAAAATAATCATTCTAATATTGTTTTTATAATTATAAGGCAGTGCTGGAAAGGAATGGGTGGTACAACTTCTGGGGAATGGAAAAATTTAGGAGTTAATCAGCCTTGATTCAAGAAAGGGGAGGGTGGCTCGAGTAACTTGGATTAAGAGCATTTCATTAGCATTCAAGCACCACCTCCCATGATGGGAAGGATTTTCATTTTATATATATGTCGTGCCGATTAGGTAAAACTGGTCAATTAGCAAGAACTCATCTAAAATTAAGTCCTTTCTAAAAATTTCTCTTATACGTTTGAAGATATATTTTTTTCATATATGTTAATGTAAAAATTTTTAATTTTGTTCCAAGAGAAACTTTAAAAACCTACCTAACCTTATTACAACAAGCGCAATTTAATTTAGCCTAACCCAACTAAATATATTTTAGATACGTTAACATTAATTTAATAATAAACAAACACAATGAAATATATTTTTTTCGTTATGTTTAGAATGATTTTGGCGAAATTATTGCATACACAAATTTTCACTTGTCTTATATGGCAAGGTGAGCGTTGCTATTTAAGCCAAAATCGCAAGTTTTACCTAATCGGCACGATATTAAAAAATATTAATATATATATATATATATATATATATATATATATATATATATATATATATATATATATATATATATATATATATATATATGTATATATTTTTTTCAACAAGTCGGCCGTCTCCCACCGAGGCAGGGTGACCCAAAAAGAAAATACTTTCATCATCATTCAACAATTTCACCACACTCATACATAATCACTGTCTTTCCAGAGGCGCTCAGATACGACAGCTGAGAATAGTCCCTCCCAGGTGTCACTATCCCAGACCCCTCCTTTAAAGTGCAGGCATTGTACTTCCCATTTCCAGGACTCAAGTCCAACTAAATCAATTAACTGGTTTCCCTGAATCCCTTCACAAAATGTTACCCTGCTCACTCTCCAACAGATCGTCATGTCCCAAAAACCATTCGTCTCCATTCACTCCTATCTAACACGCTCACACATGCTTGCTGGAAGTCCAAGCCCCTCGCCCACAAAACCTCCTTTACTCCCTCCCTCCAACCTTTTCTAGGACGACACCTACCCCGCCTTCCTTCCCCTACAGATTTATACGCTCTCCAAGTCATTCTATTTTGATCCATTCTCTCTAAATGACTAAACCACCTCAACAACCCCTCTTCAGCCCTCTGACAAATACTTTTAGTAACTCCACACCTCCTAATTTCCACATTCCGAATTTTCTGCATAATATTTACACCACACATTGCCCTTAGACAGGACATCTCCACTGCCTCCAGCCTCCTCCTCGCTGCAGCATTTGCAACCCATGCTTCACACCCATATAAGAGTGTTGGTACCACTATACTTTCGTACATTCCCTTCTTTGCCTCCATGGATAACGTTTTTTGTCTCCACAGATACCTCAACGCACCACTCACCTTTTTTCCTTCATCAATTCTATGGTTAACCTCATCCTTCATAAACCCATCCGCTGACACGTCAACTCCAAATATCTGAAAACATTTACTTCTTCCATAATCCCTCTCTCCAATGTGATATCCAATTTTTCTTTATTTAAATCATTTGATACCCTCATCACCTTACTCTTATCTATGTTCACTTTCAACTTTCTACCTTTACACACTCTCCCAAACTCGTCCACTAACCTTTTGCAACTTTTCTTTAGAATCTCACATAAGCACAGTATCATCAGCAAATAGTAACTGTGTCAACTCCCATTTTGCATTTAATTCCCCATAATTTAATCCCACCCTCTCCCCAACACCCTAGCATTTACTTTTTTACAACCCCATCTATAAATATATTAAACAACCATGGTAACATTACACATCCCTGTCTAAGACCTACTTTTACCGGGAAGTACTCTCCCTCTCTACACACCCTAACCTGAGCCTCACTATCCTCATAAAAACTCTTACAGCCTTCAGTAACTTACTACCTATTCCATACACTTGCAACATTTGCCACATTGCTCCCCTATCCACTTTATCATATGCCTTTTCCAAATCCATAAATGCAATGAAAACTTCTCTACCTTTATCTAAATACTGTTCACATATATGCTTCACTGTAAACACTTGATCTACACATCCCCTACCCACTCTAAAGCCTCCTTGCTCATCTGCAATCTCTGTCTTACCTCTAATTCTTTCAATAATACACTTTACCTGGTATACTCAGTAAACTTATTCCCCTATAATTTTTACACTCTCTTTTATCCCCCTTCCCTTTATATAAAGGAACTATACATGCTCTCTGCCAATCCCTAGGTACCTTCCCCTCTTTCATACATTTATTAAACAAAAATACCAACCACTCCAGCACTATATCCCCCCCTGCTTTTAACATTTCTGTCATGATCCCGTCAGTTCCAGCTGCTTTACCCCCTTTCATTCTACGTAATGCCTCACGCAACTCCCCCACACTCACATCCTGCTCTTCTTCACTCCTAAACGATGTTGTACCTCCCTGGCCAGTACATGAAATTACCACCTCCCTTTTATCATCGACATTTAAAAGTTCCTCAAAATATTCCCGCCATCTACCCAATACCTCCAGCTCCCCATCTACTAACTCCCCTACTCTGTTTTTAACTGACAAATCCATTCGTTCCCTAGGCTTTCTTACCTTGTTTATCTCACTCCAAAAATTTTCTTGTTTTCAGCAAAATTTCTTGACAGAGCCTCTCCCATTCTTTCATCCGCTCTTCTTTTGCACTCTCTCACCACTCTCTTCACCTTTCTTTTACTCTCCATATACTCTGCTCTTCTATTAACACTTCTGTTTCGTAAAAACCTCTCATAAGCTACCTTTTTCTCTTTTATCACACCCTTTACTTCTTCATTCCACCACTCACTCCTCTTTCCTCCTGCACCCACCCTTTTATAGCCACAAACTTCTGCTCCACATTCTAATACTGCATTTTTAAAACTATCTCAACTCTCTTCAACCCCCCCACTACTCATACTTGCACTAGCCCACCTTTCTGCCAATAGTTGCTTATATCTCACCCTAACTTCCTCCTCCCTTAGTTTATACACTTTTACCTCTCTCTTACTTGCTGTTGCCATTTTATTTTTGTCCCATCTACCTTTTACTCTAACTGTAGCTACAACCAAATAATGATCCGATATATCCGTTGCCCCTCTATAAACATATACATCCTGAAGCCTACCCATCAACCTTTTATCCACCAATACATAATCCAACAAACTACTTTCCTTACGTGCTATATCATACCTTGTATATTTATTTATCCTCTTTTTCATAAAATATGTATTACTTATTACCAAACCTCTTTCTACACATAGCTCAATTAACGGTTCCCCATTTACATTTACCCCTGGCACCCCAAATTCACCTACTACTCCCTCCACAACATTTTTAGCCACTTTAGCATTAAGATCCCCAACCACAATTACTCTCTCACTTGGTTCAAAACTCCCCACACACTCACTCAACATTTCCCAAAATCTCTCTCTCTCCTCTACACTTCTCTCTTCTCCAGGTGCATAAACACTTACTATAACCCACTTTTCACATCCAACCTTTATTTTACTCCACATAATCCTTGAATTTATACATTTATATTCCCTCTTTACCTGCCATAACTGATTATTCAACATTATGGCCACTCCTTCTTTAGCTCTAACTCTATTTGAAACCCCTGACCTAATCCCATTTATTTCTCCCCACTGAAACTCTCCTAACCCCTTCAGCTTTGTCTCACTTAAAGCCATGACATCCAGCTTCTTTTCATTCATAACATCTACAATCATCTTTCTTATCATTCGCACAACATCCACGCACATTCAAACATCCCACTTTGGCGGTTTTCTTCTTTTTCTTTTTAGTAAGCTATACAGGAAAAGGAGTTACTATCCCATTGTTCCTGGCATTTTAGTTGACTTTTACAACACGCATGGCTTACGGAGGAAAGATTCTTATTCCACTTCCCATGGATATGAAAGGAAAAGCAATAAGAACAAGAACTATTAAGATAAAATCAAAGAAAACTCAGATGAGTGTGTATACGTAAACGTTACATGTTTGCGTAGTGTGACCTAAGTGTAAGTAGAAGTAGCAAGACGTACCTGAAATCTTGCATGTTTATGAGACAGAAAAATATATATATATATATATATATATATATATATATATATATATATATATATATATATATATATATATATATATATATATATATATATATATATATATATATATATATATATATATATATATATATATATATATATATATATATATATATATATATAATATATATTTATATATGTATATATAATATATATAATGTATATATATATATTGTATATTTATGCAAAACAAGTCATTAAGAGATGGTAATCATGCTCAGGACTTCCACACTGTTGTCAGTGCTTCGTCAGGTGTTATGCATTGATAAATCATATAAATGAAATGGAAAAAATTCTCAGAGGTTGGAAGTGGTGTGTGTGTCTCTCTAAGAGATTAGGCACTACTTCAGACAGGCACAGCCGGGCACCAGTGGTTGCCGGATATCACAAGATATAAGACGTGAGACCAAACAGGAAGCTTAAAAAATCTGCAACCTTTCTTAAATCATTGATTTAGTGCAGTGGGACATGAAGCAGTAGGAATATCTCTTTAAATTATTCACAATCGTCTATTTATTGTGGGTAGGAGACTCTTAAAAGCTCTAGGAAAAAATCCCATCATGACGCCTCTCTTGTTCCTGTTTTCATAATGGACTAAGATAAGTTTCCAGTAGTCTTGGAAATGGAGTCTCTCTTCTTCCGTATGGAGTAATGCATCATTTCCCATCTCACGACATCGACAGCTGCACAGAGAGAGCCACGCACATCCTCAACACAAACATCACATATACAACACAATCGCTTGCCAAATGAATCGTTTTTCAAATGCATAATGTTTCTTCTAACGTATCATTTCTAATAATAGATGAACACATGGAAATGGCTACCAACGCCTAGACCTCCATCAGGAATTGATCGAAAAATTAGAATAAACACAAAAAATACCACCATCAAGGCTGGCGTTTACATCATAACTTGACGTCAGACTTCAAGAACACCAAAATGGCTGTAGAACAGACGATCAAAACAAAGCCTTTGTAAAACATAGATCAGTAGGACACATCATGAAGTTCAATGAAGCTAAATAATTCCAGAAAACGATTTGCACAAACGCAGGTGCCCTGAAGCAGCTACGATTACTACAACCAACACCATTCCATAGAAGTCAATCAGTTATAAAATATTCAGAACCTTCGCCAGAAGATTGCTACACGCCATTAATATACCATTGGATGATACCATTGTGCCATGGAGCACTGCCGACCTATTCATATATATTCGTTCAACCTTATGAGATTACCCAAGATGTTAACTTTAATATATTAATCCATTACAGACAGGTCTTTCTCAAACCTTACTCATCTCTACTACTACAAGCCTCTTAAAGCTGGCCACCTCACTCTCGCCTCTATAAATACTCTTTCTTAATTGTTTCTTTATTAAGGCTTAAGAAGCTACTTGTAGCGTAATGTTTCCTTAATAAATGTCTTGATTAGTGCATACGTATCTTTTGCTTACAACTAGTTGGTATCACCATACCATTTCCACTAACAAAAAACATTAGAAATCAGCAAGTGATGAGAAACCTTTCAAAGATTGCGACCTTGTTCACATAAGGGAGATAGAGTGTCAACTTTCAACTAGAATAGTGGAACACAAAAAGTTAGTGAAATGTGGACAAGTGAATTTTGCCTTGTTTCACCTTCTCAAAAATCACACAAGGAATTAATTGAGACAAAGTTTACACATAATAGAAGACACACAAGAGGAGAACAAGTTAAGCAGCCCTAACTGAGACAACAGATATTCAACACTTCGAAAGTTGGTAGTTTGATGCCTAAGCGGCTAGTTTGTGTACCCCATGCTCATATACTGTGAGCGGTAGCGCAAAAATCGGTCCCTTTCAGGTCACAATGGGTCTTTGTTAGAACCCCATTAGACATTGTTACAACACTATAAACATTAGTTATTACATATTTTACAATTACTTCACATAGTTAATGTACAATGTTGGCTTTTACTTTGCTTTGTCAAGTCGTGACTAGTGTGTTCTTCGTTTTTAGCTACGTGAGATTGTGATGATGGCTTCCCTCGACTATGAGCAGCTATATATCCAGCTTAAGGCAGAGTTAACGGAAGCAAGAAGAGAAATTCAACGCCTAAAGGGTAAGTGCAAGGATTATCCTCGGAACAACATCGTCGATGATCGGACCAACGAATGGATACTAGTTGGAACTGTAAGGAACGAAGCTTAAGCTGAAGAAGGTCAAGGAGACTGCTGTGAAAAACAGAAACTCATTTTCCTTGTCAGCAAACGAATGTGAATCGACCATCCAAGACCTTTAACGAGGACATTTCCAAAAAGGAGCACTGTTAACGACCCAGCGAAGAATGCCAGTGAGAACATTCCATCGAAGGCCATCTCTATAGACAAAGACCGTCGAGAACGTCATGCACACCGCCAGTGAAGGTAAGAACATCGTTTTAGTTGAGGACAGTCATGTCAAGTTTATGGACAGGGTCTTAGAGATAGGAAGAGGAAGTGCGTGTTTTCCAGGGGCTGAGATATAGGATATTACTGGACGACATAATGAAAGGTAATGGGAGCAATCCTATTATTTGTCTCATTGCTAGAGGCAACAATGTTGGAGGACATAGGAGTGAGGACCTGATTAGCAGGTATAGGACAGCAATAGAGATAGTTAGAATGAAGGATGGGAGACATGTAATATGTGGCATTTTGCTGAGGAGAGGAGTTGGAAATGAATGGTTGTCCAGGGCAATTGGTGTCAATTGCTGGCTGGACAAACGCTGTAATGAAAATGCAGTGACATTCATAGACAATTGGGACCTCTTCTATGGCAGAAATGACATGCATGCCAGGAATGGGGTTCACTTATCTAGGTCTGGGGTGGGGGCACTGGCCAATGCAGTGGAGGGAGCTGTTAGGTCTTTAAACTAGGCATAGTTAGTGGTATGGGTTTTTGTGGGAAAGCAATGAATTCTCAGTGTACCGATAATGTGAGCTTTAGGGAAACCAGTTAGAGGCAAAATGGAGTAGACTTAGTGGTGAATATTAAAGAGCCAGTGACACTAAGGGACAAGGACAGTAGTAGGGATAGTGGAAGAACAGAAATGAGCAGGAAGGGAAAAGAGAAGGAAGGGTTTCTGAATTTATATTTTACTAATAGTTGTAGTGCTAGAAATAAAATGGACGAGTTGAGATTAGTTGCAAGCGCGGGTAACATTGATGTGTTTGCCGTAGCTGAGACATGGTTTAATATGAAAAATCGGGACATGCCTGCTGAATGTCACATTCTGGGTTTTAAATTGTTCCAAGTAGACAGAAGTATCGGGAAGAGGGGGTGGGGTGGCACTGTATGCCCGAGATCGCTTGAATTGTTGCATAAAAACGGGTATAAAGTCTGGAATAACACATACTCAGTCTGTCTGGCTAGAATTTTCAGAGAGGCACGAAAAATTAATTTTTGGCCTGATATACCGTCCCCCAAACTTGTATAGGGACCAAGAAAGACTACGGTGGGAGGGAATTATTGGGCCCAAGGCATGATAACGTTGTAATTTTAGGGCACTTTAACTTCAGTCAGATTGATTGGAATTTCTTGACTGGGAATATATACTCTAACGACTTCTTAAAGGTAGATCAGGATTGTTTTGTAAAGCAGTTTGTTACAAAATCTACAACGGGAAATAACCTGCTAGACTTAGGTCTGGCAAACAAGAAACCCCTTGTTTAAAAATTAGAGGAACTTCGGCAAGCTACAACAAATCAGTTACCTTTAGCATTGAAAGGAAGTATGATAGTAGGGATAACTCAGCAACTATCCCAGATTTCGCTTAGCAAATTACAATGGGCTTAGAGAACACCTATCATCTGTGAACTGGGGTAACGAAGAAAGCTATCAATATGACAGCTTTCTAAAGAATATTTATTCCGTATAAAGAAATTAGATCGAAGAAAAATAACCCGACATGGATGAATAATTGGCTCAAATATCTTTTAGGACAGAAGAATTAATAGGCGCATCAAGGGAGGTGAGGGTCATCTTATGAATCAATATATTCACATTAAGAGGGAGGTTGAAAAGGGGATTAGAAAAGCTAAATGTGACTATGAAATTAAAGTTGCTAGGGATTCGAAAACTAAACCAAAAGTTTTTTCCAGGTTTATAGAACAAAAGTTAGAGAAAAGATAGTTTCCCTTAAAAATAACTCTGGGCATCTTACTGACATGGAGAATGAAATGTGCTCTATTTTTAATAATTATTTTCTCTCGGTTTTCAGACAGGAAGACACTAACAATATCCCAATAATTAACTTTTATAGTGGGCTTGAAGAAAATAAATTATGTAATATCATAGTCACTAGGAATATAGTAATCAAACAAGTAGACCGACTAAAACAAAATAAATCCCCTGGCCCTGATGAGCTTTTTTCAGGGGCATTTATGGATTTTGAAAATGCATATGACAGGGTGGATAGGGGCAATATGGCATATGTTGCAAACGCATGGAATAGGAAGTAGGTTACTAAAGGCAGTGAAGAGTTTTTACGAAGATAACGAGGCTCAAGTTAGAGTATGTAGGAGAGAGGGAGATTATTTCCCAGTAAAAGTAGGCCTTAGACAGGGATGTGTGATGTCACCATGGTTGTTCAATATATTTATAGATGGAGTTGTAAGAGAAGTGAATGTGCGGGTGTTGGCAAGAGGTGTGGGATTAAAAGATAAAGAATCAAACACACAGTTGCTCTTTGCTGATGACACTGTGCTTTTGGGAGATTCTGTAGAGAAGTTGCAGACATTGATGGATGAGTTTGGTAGAGTATGTAAACGAAGAAAATTAAAAGTGAATATAGGAAAGAGTAAGGTGATGAGGATAACAAAAAAAATAGGTGACGAAAGATTGAATATCAGATTGGAGGGAGAGAGTATGGAGGAGGTGCATGTATTCAGATATTTAGGAGTGGATGTGTCAGCAGATGGGTCATCTGGCAAGCTCAGAGACTATGTACGGAAGAAGGTCTAGTATTCTTACTGAACACCTAACGTGTAGTGTTTTAGGGCATCAAGAGTTTAGCTGGTATTCTGGGAGCCTGTCTGAACGTCTTGGGTTCGAATCTCGGCCAGTCGCAGTATTATTATTTGCTTTAAAAGCACTTGTTTCCGTAGTTGCATTGATATTTATGTGTTCGTGTTTGTGTATATGTACATATATATAAACACACACACAGAAACGAAAGGGGGTAGGAAGAGAGACAAGGACAGAGTCAGCAGAGGACAACCAAACCGGGAACAGCCATATTTGTTTTACATGATGGTAGGATTGCTGGTGTTTTTTTTCTGTCTCATAAACATGCAAGATTTCAGGTACGTCTTGCTACTTCTGCTTACACTTAGGCCACACTCACACATGTACACGTTTTGTATACACACTAATCTGAGTTTTCTTTGATTTTATCTTAATAGTTTTTGTACTTATTGCTTTTCCTTTCATATCCATGGAAAAGTGGAATAAGAATCTTTCCTCCGTAAGCCATGCGTTTTGTAAAAGTCAATTAAATGCAGGGAACAAAGGGCTAGTAACCCCTTTTCCCATATAGATTACTAAAAAGAAAAAGAAGAAAACCGTCAAAGTGGGATGTCTGAATGTGCGTGGATGTTGTGCGAATGATAAGAAAGAGATGATTGTAATGTTATGAATGAAAAGAAGCTGGATGTCCTGGCTTTAAGTGAGACAAAGCTGAAGTGGGTAGGAGAGTTTCAGTGGGGAGAAATAAATGGGATTAGGCCAGGGGTTTCAAATAGAGTTAGAACTAAAGAAGGAGTGGCAATAATTTTGAATAATCAGTTATGGCAGGTAAAGAAGGAATATAAATGTATAAATTCAAGGATTATGTGGAGTAAAATAAAGGTTGCATAAAAGTGTTTATGCACCTGGAGAAGAGAGAAGTGTAGAGGAGAGAGAGAGATTTTGGGAAATGTTGAGTTAGTGCGTGGGGAGTTTTGAACCAAGTGAGAGAGTAATTGTGGTTGGGGATCTTAATGCTAAAGTGGGTAAAAATGTTGTGGAGGGAGTAGTAGGTAAATTTGGGGTGCCAGGGGTAACTGTAAATGGGGATCGTTTAATTGAGCTATGTGTAGAAAGAGGATAAATAAGTATACAAGGTATGATATAGCACGTAATGAAAGTAGTTTGTTAGATTATGTATTGGTGGATAAAAGGTTATATGTAGGCTTCAGGATGTACATGTTTATAGAGGGGCAACGGATATATCGGAACCCCTCAGAACCCCACAGCCAAACACGCTATCCCAACACAAAACACAATCCACACTTACCTTCCCCACCCAATACTATGCTGTAGAATTCCAGAGCACACTGCCTGGTCCCCCACCCCCACAGACCCCCCAGAACACAGTGTTGGAGAGGAAACTGAAGGTATGATTCATCAACGCTGATGGAATAACGAATAAGGGAGAGGAGTGGCACGAAATAATCAAAGAGGCATCACCGGACGTCATAGCTCTCACAGAAACCAGGCTAACAGGAACGATAACTGATGCCATCTTTTCAAAAGGATATCAGATGTTGAGGAAAGATAGAAGGAACAGAGGGGGTGGAGGAGTGGCACTGCTCATCCAAAACCAAAGGGATTTTCGTGAGCTGAAGAGAAGACACAGAGGAGAAGCAAGAGACTACATAATTGGAAAACTTAAGTCTGGAGGTCCCAAGGTGGTAATTGCAGTGATGTATAACCCACCACAGAACAGCAGGAGGCCAAGGCAAGAATATGAGAGTAACAGCGCGATGGTTGACACACTGGCTGAAGTGGCCAGAAGGGCTCATGCAAGCAGGGCAAAGCCACTGATTGTGGATGACTACAATCACAAAGAAATTGACAGGGAAAATCTGGAGCCACATGGGGGCCCAGAAACGTGGAGGGCTAAGATGATGGAGGTGTTACTGGAAAACCTCATGTACCAACATTAAGGGACACTACCAGAGAGAAATTGAAGGACGAACCAGCAAAGACTGGACTTAGTAGTGCAGATATTGAGGGCATCACATATGAAAGAACCCTCGGGGAAAGTGACCACGTGATTGTGAGCTTCGAATACATAGTAGAGTTACAAGTGGAGAGGAAGCAGGAAGGGCAAGACGAATGAAGCCAACCTACAAGAGAGGGATCTACACAGACATGAAGAATTTCCTGCACGAGGTTAAGTGGGACAGATAATTGGCAGGGAAGTTAGTAAAGGAGATGATGGAATATGTGACAACAATATGCAAGTAACCTGAGGAGAGGTTTATACCCAAGGGTAACAGAAATAACGAGAAAGCCAGGATGAGCAGTTGGATCACTCAAAGGTGTAGAGAGGTCAAAACTAAATGAATATACACAGGTAAGAAGGGAGGCCCAACGACAATACGAAAATGACATAGCAGCGAAAGCCAAATCTGACCCAAAGCTGTTGTACAGCCACATCATTAGGAGAACAACAGTCAAGGACCAGGTAATCAGGCTGAGGAAGGAAGGAGGGGAGATCACAAGAAACGACCACAAAGAATGTGAGGAGCTCAACATGAGATTCAAAGAAGTGTTCAACAAAGAATCAGAAGGGACTCCAGAAACACGGAGAGGTGGGTACACCATCAAATGTTGGACACAGTACATACAACTGAGGAAGAAGTGAAGTGGGTGTTAAGCGAGATAGATACCTCAAAGGCGATGGGGCTGGATAACATCTCTCCATGGATCCTGAGAGAGGGAGCAGAGGCGCTATGTGCACCACTAACAACAATCTTCAAAACATCTATCGAAAAAGGGCGACTACCTGAGGTATGGAAGACAGCAAATGTAGTCCCAATTTTTAAAAAGGAAGATAGACACGAAGCATTAAACTACAGACCAGTGTCACTGACATGTATAGTATGCAAAGTCATGAAGAAGATTATCAAAGAGTGGTGTAACACCTAGAAAGGAATGAGCTTATTAACGACAGGTAGCATGTTTCAGGGTGGGATATCCTGTGTCACAAACCTACTGGAGTTCAATGTCAGGGTGACAGCAGTAAGACAGACAAGAGCGAAAGTGGTGGGTAGTTTGCATCTTCTTGGACTGTAATAAGGCGTCTGACACAGTTCCACACAAGAGATTTGTGCAAAAGCTGGAGGACCAGGCAGGGATAACAAGGAAGGAACTGCAATGGATCAGGGAATACCTGTCAGGAAAACAACAGCGAGTCATGGTACGTGGTGAGGTGTCAGAGTAGATGCCTGTAACGAGCGTGTTTCGACAGGAGTCAGTCTTAGGATTGGTGCTGTTTCTGATATATGTGAACGACATAATGGAAAGAATAGACTCAGAAGTGTCCCTATTTACAAATGATGAGAAGTTGATGAGAATAATTCAATCGGACGAGCACCAGGCAGTACTACAAAGCTATCTGAACAGGCTGCAGGCCTGGTCCTGCAACTGGTTCCTGGAGTTAAACCCCACCAAGTGCAAAGTCATGAAGATTGGGGAAGGACAAAGAGGACTGCAAAGAAGACCTCCTAGAAGACCGCCTAGGAGGCCATAGACTACAAACCTCACTAGACCGCAAAGAAGACCTCCTAGAAGACCGTCTAGGAGGCCAGAGACTACAAACCTCACTCAAGGAAAAGGATCTTTTGGTTAGTATAACACCGGTCACATCTCTTGAGGCGCACATCAACCAAATAACTGCTGCAGCATACGGGCGCCTAACAAACCTGAAAACAGCATTCCAACATCTTAATAAGGAATCGTTCAGGACCCTGTAAACTGTGTAAGGCCTATATTGGAGTATGTAGCACCAGTTTATAACCCACACCTAGCCAATCACGTAAGAAAACTAGAGAAAGTGCAAAGGTTTTCAACAAGACTAGTCCCGGAGCTAAGGGGCATGTCCTATAAGGAGAGGTTAAGGGAAATTGACCTGACGACACTGGAGGACAGGAGAGATAGGGGGGATATGATAACGACATATAAAATACTAAGAGGAATCGACAAGGTGGACAGAGACATGATGTTACAGAGATGAGAAACAGCAACAAGGGGTCACAGGTGAAAGTTAAAGACTCAGATGCACCCTGCAACCACAATTAGGTGAGTAC
Source organism: Cherax destructor (assembly GCA_009830355.1). Taxonomy (NCBI): domain Eukaryota; kingdom Metazoa; phylum Arthropoda; class Malacostraca; order Decapoda; family Parastacidae; genus Cherax; species Cherax destructor. The sequence goes on along the minus strand of WNWK01009617.1, from coordinate 18,959 downwards.
AAACTCTCTCACACACACACACACTCACACACACACACACACACACACACACACACACACACACACACACACACACACACACACACACACACATGACGGACGGGATAGACTCAGAAGTGTCTCTTTTCGCAGATGATGTGAAATTAATGAGGAGAATCACATCGGATGAAGACCAAGCAGGACTTCAAAGAGACCTGGACAAGCTTGACATCTAGTCAAGCAACTGGCTTCTCGAATTTAACCCCACCAAGTGCAAGGAGGCAGAGGAACGGTTTATACCCAGAGGCAAATGTTTAAATGGGAAGGCCAGAAAGAGCCCCTGGTTTACCCAAAGGTGCAGGGAGGCAAAGAATCAGAGTATCAGAGAATGGAAACGGTACAGAAGGCAAAGAACCCAAGTAAACAAAGAGATTAGTAGAAGAGCTAGAAACGAGTATGCACAAGTACGGAGGGAGGCCCAGAAACAGTACGAAAACGACATAGCATCGAAAGTTAAGTCCGACCCGAAACTGATGTTCAGTCACATCAGAAGGAAGACAACAGTCAAGGACCAGGTGATAAGGCTGAGGAGAGAAGATGGGGAACTCACAAGTAATGATCAAGAGGTATGTGAGGAGCTCAACTTGAGGTTTAAGGAAGTATTCACAATGGAAGAAGGAAGGCAGCTGGGTAGACAGGACATGGTTCGTCACCAACAAGGGATGTACCAAGTGCTAGAGGGCATACACACAACTGAGGAGGAAGTGAAGCAGTTACTCAGTGACCTCGATACCTCAAAAGCGATGGGTCCGGACAATATCTCCCCGTGGGTTCTTCGGGAAGGAGCTGAGGTACTGAGTGTGCCACTTACCACAATATTCAACACATCCCTTGAAACTGGGCAGCTACCTGAGGTATGGAAGAAGGCCAACGTAGTCCCCATTTTTAAAAAAGGAGACAGAAAAGAGGCACTAAACTATAGACCGGTTTCACTTACATGTATAGTGTGCAAAGTCCTGTAGAAAATCATCAGGAAAAGAATGGTGGAACACCTTGAGCGGAACAGGATAATAAACACCAGACAGCATGGATTCCGGGAAGGCAAATCCTGTGTAACAAACCTCCTAGAGTTCTATGATAAAGTAACAGAGGTAAGGCAGGAGAGAGAAGGGTGGGTTGATTGCATTTTCCTGGACTGCAGGAAGGCCTTCGACACAGTTCCTCACATGAGATTAGTAAAGAAGTTGGAAGAACAAGCATGTATAACAGGAAGGGCACTGAAATGGATCAGGGAATACCTCAAAGGGAGGCAACAACGGGTCATGGTGCGTGGTGAGGTATCACAGTGGGCGCCTGTGACGAGCGGTGTACCGAAGGGGTCAGTCCTAGGACCAGTGTTATTCCTGGTATATGTAAATGACATGACGGACGGGATAGACTCAGAAGTGTCTCTATTCGCGGATGATGTGAAAATAATGAGGAGAATCACATCGGAAGAGGACCAGGCAGGGCTGCAAACAGACCTGAGCAAGCTCGACATCTGGTCTAGCAGTTGGCTTCTCGAATTCAATCCCTCCAAATGCAAAGTCAGGAGGATCGGAGAAGGGCAAAGAAGACCGCTGACAGAGTACAAGCTAGGCGGACAAAGGCTACAAACCTCGGCAAAGGAGAAAGACCTTGGAGTGAGTATAACGCCTAGCACGTCTCCGGAGGCACACATCAACCAGATAACTGCGGCAGCATATGGGCGTCTGGCAAACCTTAGATTAACGTTCCGTTACCTTAACAAGGAATCGTTCAAGACACTGTATACCGTGTACGTCAGGCCCATACTAGAATATGCAGCACCAGTCTGGAACCCACACCTGGTCAAGCACGTAATGAAACTAGAGAAAGTGCAAAGGTTTGCGACAAGGTTAGTTCCACAACTCAGGGGTCTGTCTTATGAAGAAAGGTTGAGGGAAATAGGACTAACAACACTGGAGGAAAGAAGGGTCAGAGGAGACATGATAACGACATACAAAATACTGCGGGGAATTGACAAGGTAGATAGTGACAGGTTGTTTCAGAGAGGGAACACAGAAACAAGGGGACACAACTGGAAGCTGAAGACTCAGATGAGTCAAAGGGATGTCAGGAAACATTTCTTCAGCCACAGAGTAGTCAGGAAGTGGAATGGACTAGAGAAAGATATAGTGGAGGCAGGAACCATACATAGTTTTAAGACAAGGTATGATAAAGCTCATGGAGCAGGGAGAGCAGAGACCCAGTAGCAGACAGCGAAGAGGCGGGGCCAGGAGCTGAGTCTCGACCCCTGCAACCACAATTAGGTGAGTCAACAAACACACACACACAGTGGGCGCCTGTGACGAGCGGTGTACCGCAGGGGTCAGTCCTAGGACCAGTGCTATTCTTGGTATATGTGAATGACATGACGGACGGGATAGACTCAGAAGTGTCTCTTTTCGCAGATGATGTGAAATTAATGAGGAGAATCACATCGGATGAAGACCAAGCAGGACTTCAAAGAGACCTGGACAAGCTTGACATCTAGTCTAGCAACTGGCTTCTCGAATTTAACCCCACCAAATGCAAAGTCATGAAGATCGGAGAAGGGCAAAGAAGACCGCTGACAGAGTACAGGCTAGTGGGACAAAGGCTACAAACCTCATCAAAGGAGAAAGACCTTGGGGTGAGTATAACGCCAAACACGTCTCCGGAAACACACATCAACCAGATAACCGAGGCAGCATATGGGCGACTGGCAAACCTAAGATTAGCGTTCCGTTACCTTAACAAGGAATCATTTAAGACACTGTACACCGTGTACGCCAGGCCCATACTAAAGTATTCACCACCAGTCTGGAACCCACACCTGGTCAATCATGTCAAGAAATTAGAGAAAGTGCAAAGGTTTGCGACAAGGCTAGTTCCACAACTCAGGGAAATAGGACTAACAACACTGGAGGACAGAAGGGTTAGAGGAGACATGATAACGACATACAAAACACTGCGGGGAATCGACAAGGTAGATAGTGACAGGATGTTCCAGAGAGGGAACACAGAAACATGGGGACACAACTGGAAGCTGAAGACTCAGATGAGTCAAAGGGATGTTAGGAAGCACTTCTTCAGCCATAGAGTAGTTAGGAAATGGAATAGTCTAGCGAACGATATAGTGGAGGCGGGAACCATACACAGTTTTAAGACATGAGTACACATACACACACACACACACACACACACACACACACACACACACACATATATATATATATATATATATATATATATATATATATATATATATATATATATGTTATTCTAAACAATACGTACGAACGAATTGGATAAAAACATAAACTGGAAAACTAGATAACATTTGAATTGAGAACCCAGAAAGTTTGAGCTAATAGTTAGAAAGTTGTGAAGTTACTTGATAATGAGGGGGGGAGGTATTGTGCTAGCTTCTAACTTCATGCTAATGATGCAGCCTCTGCTTAATGAACCGGAGTTTGGCTCTGGTGCTGGTGAGATGAAGATGTGAAGGACTGGACATAGATGTGTAGGGGAGTTTGGGAGTGTAGGTCAGTGTTTAGGATGTGTAAGAAATGTGTGTGTGTGTGTTTGTGTATGAGTGTACTCACCTAGTTGTACTCACCTAGTTGTGGTTGAAGGGGTTGAGTCACAGCTTCTGGCCCTACCTCTTCACTAGTCGCTAGTAGGTCACTCTTCTTCTCAATGAGCTTTATCATACCTCTTCTTAAAGCTATGTATGGATCCTGCCTCTACTACATCACTTCCCAGACTATTCCACTTCCTGACAACTCTGTGACTGAAGAAAAACTTCCTAGTATCCCCGTGATTCATCTGAATCTTCAACTTCCAATTGTGTCCCCTTGTTGCTGTGTCTCTTCTCTGGAACATCCTGTCTCTGTCCACCTTGTCCATTCCTCTTAGTATTTTACATGTAGTTACCATATCCCCGCTATCTCTCCTGTCTTCCACTGTCGTCAGGTCGATTTCCCTGAACATCTCCTCGTAGGACATGCCCCTTAGCTCTGGGACTAGTCTTGTTGCAAACCTTTGTACTTTCTATTTCCTTACGTGCTTGGCTAGGAGATGGTTCCAAACTGTTGCTGCATACTCCAATATAGGCCTGACTTACATGGTGTAAGGGTCCTGAACGATTCCTTATTGAGATGTCGGAATGCTGTTCTTAGGTTTGCAAGGCGCCAGTATGCTGCAGCAGTTATTTGGTTGATGTGCGCCTCAGAAGATGCACCAGTTTTATACTCAACCCAAGATCCTTTTCCTTGAGTGAGGTTTGTAGTCTCTGGCTCCCTAGACTGTATTCCGTTTGCGGTCTTCTTTGAACTTCCCCAATCTTCATAACTTTGCACTTGGTGGGGTTGAACTCCAGGAGCCAGTTTCTAGACCAGGCCTGCAGCCTGTCCAGATCGCTTTGTAGTTCTGCCTGGTCCATGACTTTGCATACTATACATGTCAGTGACACTGGTCAGTAGTTTAATGCTTCGTATCTGTCTCCTTTCTTAAAAATTGGGACTATATTTTTTGCCTTCCATACCTCAGAGTCGCCCTGTTTCGATAGATGTGTTAAGATTGTTGTTAGTGGTAGACATAGCGCATCTATTCCCTCTCTCAGGACCCATGGAGAAATGTTATCCGGCCCCATAGCCTTTGAGGTATCTAGCTCGCTTAGCAGCCTCTTCACTGCTTCCTCAGTTGTATGTATTGTATCCAACACATGATGGTGTACCCCACCTCTACATCTTTCTGGAGTCCCTTTTGTCTCCTCTGTGAACACTTCTTTTAATCACATGTTGAGTTCCTCAAATACTTCTCGGTCGTTTCTTGTGATCTCCCCTCCTTCCTTCCTCAGCCTGATTACCTGGTCCTTGACTGTTGTTTCCTTCTTGATGTGGCTGTGCAACAGCTTCGGGTCAGATTTGGCTTTTGGTGCTGTCATTTTCGTATGGTCGTTGGGCCTCCCTCCTTACTAGTGCATATTTATTTCTGGCTCTACGACTGCTCTCCTTATTCTCCTGAGCCCTTTGCCTTCTATACTTCTTTCATTCTCTAGCACACTTGGTTTTTACTTTTCTACACCTTTGGGTGAACCAAGGGCTCATCCTGGCCTTTTCGTTATTTCTGTTTCCCTTGGGTACAAACCTCTCCTCACCCTTGTTGCATATTGTTGTCTTATATTCCATCATCTCATTTACTGACTTCTCTGCCAGTCTCTCTCCCACTGAGCCTTGTGCAGGAAATTCTTCATGCCTGTGTAGTCATCTCTCTTGTAGTTTGGCTTCATTTGTCCTGCCCTTCCTGCTTCTCTCTCCACTTGTAACTCTACTATGTATTCGAAGCTCAGAACCACGTGGTCACTGGCACTGAGGGGTATTTCATATGTGATGTCCTCAATATCTGCACTACTCAAGGTGAATACTAAGTCCAGTCTAGCTGGTTCGTCCTCTCCTCTCTCTCTGTTAGTGCCCCTTACGTGTTGGTACATGAGGTTTTTCAAAACCCCCTCCATCATCTTAGCCCTCCACGTTTCTGGGCCCCCATGTGGCTCCAGGTTGTTCCAGTCAATTTCTTTGTGATTGAAGTCACCCACAATCAGTGGCTTTGCCCTGCTCGCATGAGCCCTTCTGGCCACTTCAGATAGTGTGTCAACCATCGTTCTGTTACTCTAATCATATTCTTGCCTTGGCCTCCTGCGGTTCTGTGGTGGGTTATACATCACTGCAATTACCATCTTGGGACCTCCAGATTGAAGTGTTCCTATTATGTAGTCTCTTGCTTCGCCTCTGTCTCCTCTCTCCAGTTTGTCAAAACCCCATTGTTTTTTGATGAGAAGTGCCACTTCTCTACCCCCTCTGTTCCTGTGGATAAAATTCTCCAAGACAGGTTGGTATCAACCCTTTCAGCCCCCTTCACCCTTTGAAGCCCTTTCCTAATGAGGGGCCCGGCCCTTAGAAAGAGCAGATGGCGTCTTGCTGGCTTCCTGATCAACAGTTTAATAATTACCACATGTTTGTACTCTGGAACATCACAGATGTCACGTATGCAACGTATCTTGGTCACGTATGCAAAGCCTCTTGAGATTAGTGGTAGTGTATATGAGTGACAGACAACTGAGAAAAATGACTCTCTTTGTCATAGCAAGAAAAGTACAAAAAACACCTGTTTCACTTTATACATGTTTGGAACAATCATGAACTCTCAGTGTTCGAAATATTTAAAGAAAACAAGCATTTGAGTTGCAAACTGTTGCATTGTTAAGCAAGTTGGGAAGTGGTGTTTAGTTCAGCGATACAGAGCAAGCTGGGCACGAGCGGAGGAGCGGGCATCAGATTGAAATATTCCAAGGGACGGGGAGCTGTTGCGGCACGTGCATTGACCTAACAAAGGGACTATTACAGTGAACCCTCGACCTCTATCCGACCTCTATCAATCTCCATCATCACAAGAAAATTATTGAAAAGAAGTGTGCGCAGCTTCTTGTAATGACATTATTGTGAGATGAACAATTAAACGAGATTACAATCCTCGTAGAGGAAACATTCACGCTGGGATAATTAATAAAAATAATCTTCCACGCATTTGTGTGTTAAAAAGGGACAATCCAAATTAGCGGTATATTACAGAGAAGTGTGACAGCTTCTTGTAGTGACTAATTATTGCAACAGACAAGTATTGAAGAACATATAGTGACAGTTGCGAGTGTAACAGGACGTGTGACATTCCTCAGTGATCTTCAATCAAGTCAACATTTTCCGGGTGTGAATTAAGGGTCCAATACAAATACCCAAGTAAGTCTGTTCAGACATGTCGAAGTTCAAATAACTGTACAGTTAGAAACTGATTTATGATCTAGGCAGATTTATCATTCACCCAGTGAATTACGGGCTTTTGAGCCCAACCCAGTGAGTACCAACTATTCAGTTTCTACTGACTGAATATGGTGATATATGCTCCTCTGGGGCAATTATTTTAACTTACCTAATATATATTTGTCCCTAACATCTCCATGGCGGTAGAACACTGGGTCATGTTGGGGGGTCTATCTGGCTGCAGCTGCAGAAAGATGACCCAGCAACAAAGATAAGTACAGTGTTACATGTTACTGTATCAGTTGATGTAAAATTTACCACAAATTTGGTCCTACGAACCGGTCGTGGCCACATGGTGGGCCAAAGACTTATACTACAGTGTATAAGTGTTTATGAGCCAAGATCCTTCGAAAAAACTGTAAAACTAGTGTTTTTACAAAAGAAATAAGAATATATGAGTCCCTCCAGGATCAGTCAAAAGAGAATGGGTCATCACTGTCATAGAAAACGTGAGTCGGGTCACCCGTTACCCTCACCCGTCAGTCACCCAAGAAAACAGGAGTCGGGTCCCCCAGGGGTACCCAGTGGGCTGGCACTCACCTATCACCCAGGGTCCACTCGTGTTCAGAAATGCTTACTCAGCAAATCAGATGACAACCAGCTTGTCTCTGAATGTGTATCGTACACACAGTGTTTATAATTTTTATAGACTCAAATTAAGAGAAGAAACTGTGTCTTATGTTTGTCTCTTATATATTTTACGAAGTTATATTAAGTTTAAACTTTCATATTAACAGTGACATTTATATGTATATGAACATTGAATATATATGTGTGATATATATGTAATACATTTATACAGTGTACAGTCATTAATGTATGAAGTGAATGAAGTGTATAACGTCATTACTTATGGAGACTCAGTGTTTTTAGCTGAGACTAGCACAACTCAGATATCAACAGCTGACATCAAAGTTTGGCCATATGTACCCTGTACCCTCCAAGGCCACTGATCCTGAGGTTACGATACTGGGTCAGTAGTGCCGAAGCGTTGCTGACATTCAAAACACATTCAGCTGTTAGCTGTAGTTTGTACACTCTAAGTGTGTTGCTAGGAATTATTCCAGTATGTCGTCATTGGAAACTAAATTTAGATCCTTGCAGACGAAAATTACTCAATTAGAACATTTAATTTCAGTCTGTATAGGATTAACCCAAGACACAAATATTGACTTTGATGATTTAGAAGTAAAACAGGAATTACATACTTAGTAAACGTCTGGAAATCCTTAATTCAGATTTTGAGGAATACGAGAGTGAATTCCTAGAATCTAATCCATCTGAGGATGACATTAAAAATGTTTTGGGTACTTTTAGTGATCAACAATTAAGGTAGACAGGAGTACAGGCTACCTGCCACAAAACTTTGTCACAGAGATCTACTGTAACTAGTGATCAGACACCTGTCACATCTGCCACACCTGCAACAAATGGTGTCGCCTTACCCAATCTTCATACCTTGCCAATGCCAATTTTTCAAGGTAATAACAATGAAGAGTTTATCAGTGGGTTTCAATCCTTAGTAAATTCACGTTCTGACATAGATGAGATAGCTAAGTTCAACTATCTTAAATATCTTGTGAAAGGAGAACCCTATGAACTGATTAAATAATTTCCGGTGGTCAAAGGCAATTATGCTCTTGCCTTACGTGTCTTAGCAGATAATTACTTTGATGCTGACAAAGCCAGGGTTAGACATGCAGTCTTAATATCAAGCTTCAAACCACCCAAACATTGTCTTTCAGACTTACAGTCATTTAGAATCACATTAGACAATAGTCTCAGAACTCTAGGTGTTAAATATGATGTAATGCAATGTGATTGGTTTATCAGTGGTATTGTTCAAGATAAACTGTCACCACAAACCATTGAACGTTTAAATATTATGTTCAATAAACGCTATTTCACTTGTGAAGAAATTAGCAAAGGTTTACAATCAATATTTTCTTGCATGCAAGCAACGAGACAAGATGATAAATCCACTAATCCTACTGTGGATAATAAACCTTCAACTCAGTATAAAAAGAGTATACCTACTCCCACTAAATCACAGAATGGGAAATCCCATGTAGGCACTTATCAAGCTGTGAACACAACAGACAGTAAACAGACTGTCACACATAAACGTACTCCAAAATGTGTACTTTGTGATGGAACACATTGGGCACAGTTCCCTCTGTCTTTCCTAAGGATCTAATATCCCGTTGGAAAGATGGCATCTGTTATCATTCCTGTGAGCTTGGTTTCTGTGAGAACTTTGATTGTCGATGCCTCATTGATTCTTTTGCGCCACTCCTCCCACTTATTCGTTATTCCATCAGCGTTGGTGTACCATAACTTCAGTTCCATCTCCAACACTGTGTTCTGGGGGATCTGTGGTGGTTGGGGGACCTGGCAGTGTGCTGTGGGATTCTACTGCATAGTGAGCATGTACTTACCTAGTTGAACTCACCTAGTTGTGGTTGCAGGGGTCGGGTCATAGCTCCTGGCCCCGCCTCTTCACTGGCCGCTACTAGGTCACTCTTCCTGCTCAATGAGCTTTATCATACCTCTTCTTAAAGTTATGTATGGATCCTGCTTCCACTACATCACTTCCCAGACTATTCCACTTCCTGACAACTCTGTGACTGAAAAATTTCTTCCTAACATCCCTGTGATTCATCTGATTCTTCAACTTCCAACTGTGACCCCTTGTTGCTTTGTCCCATCTCTGAAACATCCTGTCTCTGTCCACTTTGTCGATATCTCACAGTATTTTTTATGTCATCATATCCTCTCTATCTCTCCCGTCTTCCAGTGTCTTAGGACGATTTCCCTTAATCTCTCATCGTAGGACATACCCCTTATCTCCAGGACTAATCTTGTTGCAAACCTTTGCTCTTTCTCTAGCTTTCTTACATGCTTGACTAGGTGTGGGTCCCAAACTGGTGCTGCATATTCCAATATGGGCCTGACGTACACAGTGTACAGGGTCCTGAACGAGTGTATGTGTTGTGTGTGTGTGTGTGTGTGTGTGTGTGTGTGTGTGTGTGTGTGTACTCACATAATTGTGGTTGCAGGGGTCGAGACTCAGCTCCTGTGAGTGTGTGTGTGTGTATGTGTGTGTGTGTGTGCGTGTGTGTACTCACCTAGTTGTATTCACCTAGTTGTGGTTGCAGGGGTCGATACATAGCTCCTGGCTCCACCTCTACACTTGCCGCTACTGGGTCACTCTCCCTGCACCATGAGCTTTATCATACCTCTTCTTAAAGCTATGTATGGAACCTGCCTCCACTACATCGCTTCCCAAGCTATTCCACTTCCCGACAACTCTGTGACTGAAGAAATACTTCCTAACATCCCTGTGATTCATCTGAGTCTTCAACTTCCAACTGTGTCCCCTTGTTGCTGTGTCCCATCTCTGGAACATTCTGTCTCTGTCAACCTTGTCAATTCCTCTCAGTATTTTATATGTCGTTATCATGTCCCCCCTATCTCTCCTGTCCTCCAGTGTCGTCAGATCGATTTTCCTTAACCTCTCCTCGTAGGACATACCCCTTAGCTCCGGGACTAGTCTTGTTGCAAACCTTTGCACTTTCTCTAGCTTCTTTACGTGCTTGGCTAGATGTGGGTTCCAAACTGGTGCTGCATACTCCAGTATGGGCCTAACGTACACAGTGTACAGGGTCCTGAACGATTCTTTATTAAGATGTCGGAATGCTGTTCTTAGGTTTGCTAGGCGCCCGTATGCTGCAGCAGTTATTTGGTTGATGTGCGCCTCAGGAGATGTTCCTGGTGTTATACTCACCCCAAGATCTTTTTCCTTGATTTAGGTTTGTAGTCTCTGGCCCCCTAGACTGTACTCCGTCTGCGGTCTTCTTTGCCTATCCCCAATCTTCATGACTTTGCACTTGGTGGGGTTGAACTCCAGGAGCCAATTGCTGGACCAGGCTTGCAGCCTGTCCATATTCCTTTGTAGTTCTGCCTGGTCCTCGTCCGATTGAATTCTTCTCATCAACTTCACATCATCTGCAAACATGTGTGTGTGTGTGTGTGTGTGTGTGTGTGTGTGTGTGTGTGTGTGTGTAGCGAGTCTCGTACTATGTATTGAAGTATATGAATTAACATAGTGTGATTTTTTCTCCTCCTTCCCAGATAAATTAATATAATGTAATGCCGTCTAAGCCTCTCCGACTTACCTTGGGACAATATATATTTAATGGATGTTTCTTAGTACACGTGAAGTTGACTTTGGTGATGACGCTCAGGCTGGTTGTCGCGAGGCTAGTGCAAGCGCATATTTTTTTATACATTTAACGAATTTGCATTGTATATATTAATTAAGTATTTGAATATATTATGTCGAGTAAATTCTCTCTCACCCTTCCTTTCTTCTTCTCTCTTCAAAATAAAATTTTTGTTTACCCGTTCTGTGGTGATGGAGATTTTTTTTTAATAGGCTTGCTGTCTCCCACCACACTAGCGTGACCCTATATTAAAAAGGAAACGCATTCACGGTCATTTACTTAATCGCTGTCTTGTTAGAAGTGCGATGATATCACAGTTTAGAAATGATCCTCCGTACTTCCACAAAATACATTTTCTGTACTTCACATCTTCAGGACTCAAGGCCGGTTACCCGCTTTCTCTTGAATCCCTTCATAAATGTACCTTGCTCACACTCAAACAGTATGTCTATCATAAAACCCATTGGTCTCCACTTCGATGTAATGTGCTCTGACAAGTTTGCTGGATTTTCAAGCTTTTAGCACTAAACGGCTTATTTTCTCTCCGTCCAACCCCTACTGGACGACCCCTAATCATCCTCCTTCCTTCCAAATAAGTTTTACAAGAAAGGTATACAATACCTTTCTTGGAAAGGTATTGTATACATGTATACATGTTGCACATGTGTCTTAATTTCATATTGTCGGTATTGTATACTGTTCTTGTACAACTTGTTAGACACTGCAACATCATGGAGTCTTGATTCTGAGGACCTGTACATAACCCTCTTCACGACAACGACAACTACTACTACAACTAACCCATCTCTTTGGGTATGATCTACTTCCACTGGGGAATCCCACCTACCAGTGACTATGCCTTCGTCTGCTACACGTCCCATTCCACCTGACGTAAGTATATAAGCGCCAGCCTCCTTGCCTCTGCTCCAGAAACTTAACGACTTCGGTGCTGTTTACACCAACTCCAAGGCTGAGGGACTGATTACCTCATCTTTTGTATATAGTTCTACTGTCTTCAAATAATGTCCTAGAATTTGTATTGATAAAGCCACTGGATGGCGAAACGTCTACAATAAAGATACCCAGATATGTGTCTTAATTTCAAATAAGTTTTGCTCCATTCTTTCTACATATTCTAGCCACCTCACCAACCCTCCTCACACTTCTTAATTATATTTTGAGTGTTTCCAAATCGTCTTCTAATCTCCATGTTCCTCATTTTGTCCACAATAGTCACACTACCCATCGCCCTCGAACATGACAGATATTTAAAAAAAAAATCCCATTTTTCCTATGTATGGGATAGGCCATCTTTAGAGATGGTAATTTCTAAGACATAGAAACTTCTGCCCAGCTGGAACAAAGGTTTTGAAGCTTCTGTAGCCGATGAACTTTTAATGGAATACGTCACTATACTTTCATTGTCCTACTGATGTCTCTCAGGTCAGGCTGACAGATTTTGACACTTTTATGTGTAACTCATCCATAGCTAGATTTTCTTCCTATTATTTAACTATATTGAATAGGGTAGTAGCAGGTTGCTGATATACGGCAGATATGCTGGAAGCCAAAATTTCTAACTAAGTGATCAGCACCTTTGCCAATGTTTATATTGCTATATTATAGTTGAAGTTTGCCTTCTTGGGATCCAACTGTGAAGCGAAACTTTATTTTCCAAAGCTAAAGCTGATGAAAAATACTGTCTCATATCAGCATAAGGACAAGTCTTGCCTTCCCTAGCACTCCTCTCCGTTAAGAATAAGTTTACACAAGAAACGCTGATTTTACAATGAAAAAAAAATCTTGAAAAGTTCATCTTTAATAGGTTTTATCATACAAATAAAAACAGGTGGTTAGTTCTCGCAAGCACAAGACACAATGTCTGCTCTGCCTTCTGGATATTATTGCCCATCTTCTGTGGATGTGGGTGTGTGGGTGACATGAAGGAGGTGTAATGGGAGGTGTGTGGGAGATGTTATCCCTTCCATTCGTGTCTGGGTGACATGGTTAGTGTAGTGCTAACCCCGAGTCTCTCTCTTAGACTCCTCTAGTTGGGTTCTCTTCCAGATGTTGCATTGTATTGTGTTTGTCTTGGTGGTTGTGTGTATGTCCTTATGTGTTGTGTATTTTAATATACAACACATAAGGACATACTATACGTGTGTGTTTGTATGGGTCTGTGTTTATATTGTTAGCAAACTAACCCATATGTACTCTTCTATATGTTGTTGCTAGGGTCGAGTTGCAGTACCTGTCCCTTGCCAGATTCACTCCTTCCTAGCTACGTGAGCCCTGCCGTACCTACTCTTAAAATAATATATGGAACCTGCCTCCAGTACGTCTTCGCCCGGGTCATTCCACTTCCTGGCCGTCCAGTGACTCGTGTGTCTTTTACTTCAAGTTGCGCCCTTGTGTACTTGTGTCCTGTCTCTCAAACAGGATAGGCCTCTTAATCCATATGAGTATTTTGTATGTTGTTATTATGTCTTACCTGGTTGTTCTCTCCTCTTACTTCATCAGGTTTAGTTCTTTTAACCTCACCTCACAGCTCATTTCCCATGGCTCTGGACCAAGTCTGGTTGCAGACCTTGACTTGTGTCTCTAAATGTGTTTATCTGTGTGCATATTGTTTCCGTGTGCATTTATCTGTGTGTTGTGTAGTTTGTCTCTTTGCGCTTGTACCTCTCTGTGTTTCTGTGCGTTTGTAGGTGCATTGTCTCCTTGTGTTTTTCTGCGTGTGTGTGAACACACGCACATGGTGTGCGTGTGTCTGAACACACGCACATGGTGTGCGAGTCTGTGACTGTTACCTGAGAAAAAAATAAAAAAAATGTTTCCTGATTTCGAGATGTTGCTTAAGAATCGTAGCAAAAAATAATTTCGATCTGGCAATACTGTGGATAAAAACTCGAAATTACTAGGAAAGTTGTGCTTAATAATATGACATAAAACAGCGAAAGCCTTCATTACAGCGACGTTTCGCTCGAGGCAAAAACTTTATCAAAGTAACGTAAGAAAGCTTCGCTTGAGCGAAACATCGTCATAATAAAGCCCCGCGTATCTTTATCTTAGATATATATTTGATGAGTCACGAGAATTTTTCTACTCCCAGAGCCCGGCCTTGGGTCAGGCTCGTCTGGTATGAACGAAAGGTCGTTATAATAAACCTTAGTCTGAGCAAAAAGTCGTCATAGTAAAACTTCCTTTGAGAGACACGTCATTATATTCAATCAAACTTGAGTGAAACGTCGTATTAATAAAGACTTGTTCATTTTTTTACGTCTTTTCGCGCACTCGACGTCTCGCCGCCTCTAACACCAAAGGTCGTACATAAAAAAACTCACACTTACAGCACATGGAAACACTTCATTATTACAACGTTTCACCCTCAAAAGGTTTTATTACCGACACTAATAAAATTTCTTGATGGTGTTTATCGTTTTAATATCAACTTTGTTTCCATATCCTATACAGTTTTTTTTTTAATCAACTTGTGATGAGGAGACACTTGTGCAAAATTTGTGAAAGTTTTCATCAGCTAGTGACTTCTTCAGTCCAATGCAGAGAAAGGTGGAAAAAGAGGAGTTGTTTGAGGTAATCCGTCCCTCAGCTCGGTGTCGATGATGGACTGAACCCATCAACACCAAGCTGAGGGACTGATTACCTCAAACAACTGTAAAAGAAACCACTGGCTGGCGATACGTTTCCGAAATAATGATACCTAAATTTATACAAGTGTCTCATTTATCATATTGTCTGTGTACTTGCGATTTCTCAGTCAGGTTTTGTCTGTCTTTCAATTATTTCTTTTTCTTTGATCTTCCAATATTATTTCAGCAGAGGGAGACCTGATTCATTTCGTTAATTCATTCGTTTAATATTTTTTTTATAATAGCTTACCAAAAATAATATTTTTTTTGGAACGTCTAATTAAGCAGGTAAATGTCCGCTTCTGCAAGCGACACGAGCTGCTCAATTATTATATTATTATTCCTGGCTTATATTCTTTCTTTGTGTTAATTTTATTCGTTTCTTCTTTCATTTTTTGTGCCTTATTCGTCGTTTTTTTTTTTTTTTTTCTTATTTATATCGAGTTTATTTTATTCTATTTTCTCGTTTTCCTCTTTTAATTAAAGTGAGGAAAATTATCTTGAGGTCCCTCACCCAACACCCGTGACACACCCACACCTCCCCCAGAGTGTACTGCGTCCAACACCCGTGATACACCCACACCTCCCCCAGAGTGTACCGCCTCCAACACCCGTGATACACCCACACCTCCCCCAGAGTGTACTGCCTCCAACACCCGTGATACACCCACACCTCCCCCAGAGTGTACTGCCTCCAACACCCGTGATACACCCACACCTCCCCCAGAGTGTACCGCCTGCAACACCCGTGACTCCCACACCTCCTCCAGAGTGTACTGCCTCCAACACCCGTGACCCACCCACACCTCCCCCAGAGTGTACCGCCTCCAACACCCGTGATACACCCACACCACCCCAGAGTGTACTGCCTCCAACACCGTGATACACCCACACCTCCCCAGAGTGTACTGCCTCCAACACCCGTGATACACCCACACCTCCCCCAGAGTGTACCGCCTCCAACACCCGTGATACACCCACACCACCCCCAGAGTGTACTGCCTCCAACACCCGTGACACACCCACACCACCCCCAGAGTGTACCGCCTCCAACACCCGTGACACACCCACACCTCTCCCAGAGTGTACTGCCTCCAACACCCGTGACACACCCACACCTCCCCAGAGTGTACTGCCTCCAACACCCGTGATACACCCACACCACCCCCAGAGTGTACTGCCTCCAACACCCGTGATACACCCACACCTCCCCCAGAGTGTACTGCCTCCAACACCCGTGATACACCCACACCACACCCAGAGTGTACCGCCTCCAACACCCGTGACACACCCACACCTCTCCCAGAGTGTACTGCCTCCAACACCCGTGACACACCCACACCTCCCCCAGAGTGTACCGCCTCCAACAACCACACCTCCCCCAGAGTGTACCGCCTCCAACACCCACACCTCCCCCAGAGTGTACTGCCTCCAACACCCGTGACACACCCACACCTCCCCCAGAGTGTACCGCCTCCAACACCCGTGACACACCCACACCTCTCCCAGAGTGTACTGCCCCCAACACCCGTGACACACCCACACCTCCCCCAGAGTGTACCGCCTCCAACACCCATACCTCCCCAGAGTGTACCGCCTCCAACACCCACACCTCCCCAGAGTGTACTACCTCCAACACCCGTGACACACCCCCACCTCCCCCAGAGTGTACTACCTCCAACACCCGTGACACACCCACACCTCCCCCAGAGTGTACTGCCTCCAACACCCGTGATACACCCCCACCTCCCCAGAGTGTACTGCCCCCAACACCCGTGACACACCCACACCTCCCCAGAGTGTACCGCCTCCAACACCCGTGACACACCCACACCTCCCCCAGAGTGTACTACCTCCAACACCCGTGACACACCCACACCTCCCCAGAGTGTACTGCCTCCAACACCCGTGACACACCCACACCTCCCCAGAGTGTACTGCCTCCAACACCGTGACACACTCACACCTCCCCAGAGTGTACTGCCTCCAACACCCGTGACACACACACACCTCCCCAGAGTGTACCGCCTCCAACACCCACACCTCCCCCAGAGTGTACCGCCTCCAACACCCACACCTCCCCCAGAGTGTACTACCTCCAACACCCGTGACACACCCCCACCTCCCCCAGAGTGTACTACCTCCAACACCGTGACACACCCCACCTCCCCAGAGTGTACTACCTCCAACACCCGTGACACACCCACACCTCCCCCAGAGTGTACTGCCTCCATCACCCGTGACCCACCCACACCTCCCCCAGAGTGTACTGCCTCCAACACCCGTGACACACCCACACCTCCCCCAGAGTGTACTGCCTCCAACACCGTGATACACCCACACCTCCCCCAGAGTGTACTGCCTCCAACACCCGTGACACACTCACACCTCCCCCAGAGTGTTCCGCCTCCAACACCCGTGACACACCCACACCTCCCACAGAGTGTACTGCCTCCAACACCCGCGATACACCCACACCTCCCCCAGAGTGTACTGCCTCCAACACCCGTGACTCCCACACCTCCTCCAGAGTGTAAAGCCTCCAACATCCGTGATACACCCACACCTCCCCCAGAGTGTACTGCCTCCAACATCCGTGATACACCCACACCTCCCCCAGAGTGTACTGCCTCCAACACACGTTACTCTCTCACACCTCTCATGAGTGTACTAGTGAAGTGCCTCCAACACTCTTCATACTCCCTTACTTCCACTTTTAAGTGTATACCCTCCATTGCCTCTCCATTCGTCACCTGTCAACTCCACTTCATTTCCTGGATCCACTACCAACTTCACCTGTTTCTCAGAAGTTTTCTTTCAGCTTAATGTAGCGTAAAGTAGTGTTTCTTCCTCCTAGTCTTATTGGTTTGCTACTTCCCTCGTCTCTAAGAGTGGGGTAGGGGGATATTTTAGAGTTCCCTCGTCTCTAAGAGTAGGGTAGGGGGGTTATTTTAGAGTTCCCTCGTCTCTAAGAGTGGGTGAGGGGTATTTTAGAGTTCCCTCGTCTCTAAGAGTAGGGTAGGGGGGTTATTTTAGAGTTCCCTCGTCTCTAAGAGTAGGGTAGAGGGGTTATTTTAGAGTTCCCTCGTCTCTAAGAGTGGGGTAGGGGGGTTATTTTAGAGTTCCCTCGTCTCTAAGAGTAGGGTAGGGGTTATTTTAGAGTTCCTCGTCTCTAAGAGTGGGTAGGGGGTTATTTTAGAGTTCCCTCGTCTCTAAGAGTAGGGTAGGGGGTTATTTTAGAGTTCCCTCGTCTCTAAGAGTAGGGTAGGGGTTATTTTAGAGTTCCTCGTCTCTATGAGTGGGTAGGGGTTATTTAGAGTTCCCTGTCTCTAAGAGTGGGGTAGGGGGTTATTTTAGAGTTCCCTCGTCTCTATGAGTGGGGTAGGGGGTTATTTTAGAGTTCCCTCGTCTCTAAGAGTGGGGTAGGGGGTTATTTTAGAGTTCCCTCGTCTCTATGAGTGAGGGTAGGGGGTTATTTTAGAGTTCCCTCGTCTCTAAGAGTGGGTAGGGGGTTATTTTAGAGTTCCCTCGTCTCTATGAGTAGGGTAGGGGGTTATTTTAGAGTTCCTCGTCTCTAAGAGTGGAGTAGGGGGTTATTTTAGAGTTCCCTCGTCTCTATGAGTGGGTAGGGGGTTATTTTAGAGTTCCTCGTCTCTAAGAGTAGGGTAGGGGGTTATTTTAGAGTTCCCTGTCTCTATGAGTGGGGTAGGGGGTTATTTTAGAGTTCCTCGTTCTAGAGTGAGTAGGGATATTTAGAGTTCCTCGTCTCTAAGAGTAGGGTAGGGGGTTATTTTAGAGTTCCCTCGTCTCTATGAGTGGGGTAGGGGTTATTTTAGAGTTCCTCGTCTCTATGAGTGAGGTAGGGGATATTTTAGAGTTCCCTCGTCTCTAAGAGTAGGGTAGGGGGGTTATTTTAGAGTTCCCTCGTCTCTATGAGTGGGGTAGGGGGTTATTTTAGAGTTCCCTCGTCTCTATGAGTGGGGTAGGAGGGATATTTTAGAGTTCCTCGTCTCTAAGAGTAGGGTAGGGGGTTATTTTAGAGTTCCCTGTCTCTAAGAGTAGGGTAGGAGGGTTATTTTAGAGTTCCCTCGTCTCTATGAGTGGGGTAGGAGGGATATTTTAGAGTTCCCTCGTCTCTATGAGTGGGGTAGGAGGGATATTTTAGAGTTCCTCGTCTCTAGAGT